>JAQISU010000103.1:910000-917500 GCA_029339505.1 Unio delphinus | reverse complement strand
ATTCGCTTTTCAATGTCCTCACACTGTTACATAGATCGTATAGGAAGCATTGCTATTGGTTCAAAATGCATCATGTAACGAACTCCAGCTCCCAAGTTATTAGTCCATTACAGCAAGTTATTAGTCCATTACACCAAGTTATTAGTCCATTACACCAAGTTATTAGTTCATTACACCAGGTTATTAGTTCATTACACAAAGTTATTAGTCCATTACAGCAAGTTATAAGTCCATTACAGCAAGTTATTATTCCATTACACCAAGTTATTAGTCCATTACACCAAGTTATTAGTTCATTACACCAATTTATTAGCCCATTACACCAAATTATTAGTCCATTACACCAAGTTATTAGTCCATTACACCAAGTTCTTAGTCCATTACACCAGGTTATTAGTCCATTATACCAAGTTCTTAGTCCATTACACCAAGTTATTCGTTCATTACACCAAGTAATTAGTCCATTACACCAAGTTATTAGTCCATTACACCAAGTTATTAGTCCATTACACCAAGTTATTAGTCCATTACACCAAGTTATTAGTCCATTACACCAGGCTATTAGTTCCATTACACCACGTTATTAGTCCATTACACCAAGTTATTAGTCCATTACACCAAGTTATTAGTTTCATTACACCAAGTTATTAGTCCATTACACCAAGTTATTAGTTCATTACACCAAGTTATTGGTTCATTACACCAAGTTATTAGTCCATTACACCAGGTTATTAGTCCATTACACCAATGTATTAGTCCATTACACTAAGTTATTCGTTCATTACACCAAGTTATTAGTCCATTACACCAAGTTATTAGTCCATTTCACCAAGTTATTAGTCCATTACACCATGTTATTAGTTCATTACACCAACTTATTAGTCCATTACACCAAGTTATTAGTCCATTACACCAAGTTATTAGTTCCATTACACCAAGTTACTAGTCCATTACACCAAGTAATTAGTCCATTAAACGAAATTATTAGTTCATTACACCAACATATTACTCCATTACACCAAGATATTAGTTCATTACACAAAGTTATTAGTCCATTACAGCAAGTTATTAGTTCCATTAAACCAAGCTATTTGTCCATTACACCAAGTTATTAGTCCATTACACCAAGCTATTAGTCCATTACACCAAGTTATTAGTCCATTACACCAAGCTATTAGTCCATTACACCAAGTTATTAGTCCATTACACCAAGCTATTAGTCCATTACACCAAGTTATTAGTCCATTACACCAAGCTATTAGTCCATTACACCAAGCTATTAGTCCATTACACCAAGTTATTAGTCCATTGTAAAGTTTAACGCCAGTTTTCAGCACATGATAGGCTATACGTGACGGCTAGTATTATTGGTGGAGAACGAGCACTGTAATACCCCAGGAAAGAACCACCGACCCACGTGAAGCTACTGAATATCTTTCTCACATAACTACATTAGCCGAATCTTAGACTCGAACCCACGCAGACAGAGGTGAGTGGCAGTGATCCGTAACGGAAAGCGTTTTAGACCACTCGGCCACTCGGGTCTCCTCACTACGTTCGTTAATGTTTGCACTTTTCTGATAGTCATACATCCATATATACATGCATGCCTGCATACATACATACATACATACATACATACATACATACATACATACATACATACATACCTATCTACCTACCTATCTACCTACCTACCTACCTACATACCTACCTACCTACCTACCTACCTACCTACCTACATATATGCATGCATGCATGCATGCATACATACATACATACATACATACATACATACATACATACATACATACATACATACATACATACATACATACATACATACATACATACATACATACATACATACATACATACATACATACATACATACATACGATAAGTCATCTTCGTTCTTTTTTTCAGTACCTCTTGCTCCATCAGTTTCCATTGTTTCCCAGACAACACATAATATAACTCTAAACGTCACATTACAGGTAAAATTAAATAATTAACCCGGACGTTTTCCTGTGAAAGGATCAATTTACTATAATTCAAATAGTTGTAAAAATACTGGAAATCCAGACGATGAAAATAACGAAATTTTGAAACAGGCTGTCGACATGACTTAAATTATATTAATTTATTAACATAAGGTTCTTGGAAAATGACCAACGACTACTGTATTTACATACCCCTATTTTATACGTGTGACAACATTGTCTTTGGGGATATCTCTTAGTCTCTTCCAGCATATATCGCTGGTTAGATGTTTGGAGATGTCCCCTAATAACGTCCAAAATGTCCTTTGGTTTGGTTGTGTGTAGTTTTAGGATACGAGTTATGTACCTATTCTTACCGTCCCTTCCCGCTAGTCACATGAGACAGTTTTCGAAAGATTTTGTGACCTCAATTCGCAGGTCTGCTATAAGAGTTCCTTAAAGTAATACTTATTTATTGTGTAATTTAGTTTGGTTTGGACACTGTTTGTCATATGTTCTTTAGTTATTTATTTTGAAGTATATTTTTGATTGTGTGTGAGTGCCACTCTTTTTCTCAGTTTTCTGTTTATTTTTATCTTTGGAAATGTCGTTTACGTTGATCCTTTGGGAGTGAGTCTCTTTTAATTAGTTCTTATAAATTATTATTATTATTATTATTATTATTATTATTATTATTATTATTATTAGTAGTAGTAGTAGTAGTAGTAGTAGTAGTAGTAGTAGTAGTAGTAGTAGTAATAGTAGTAGTAGTATTTATATATTCACATAATTTCAGGTGTCAGGTGTATCGTTACTACAGTCAAAATCTGTTTCCTGAATAACTTCTGTCTCATCCTATAGTTTCTTATCTAAGAGTAGTTTGTTATACCCGTGAAGCTATATAGTACATTCTATCTATCAATCTATCCCTTAGTCTTGTCGACCGTTTGGGCACCACTGATGACCTGACAACCAGCTTCCTCCATTCCATTCCCTCCCTGCACAGTACCTTGCATGATTGTCTTAGCAGGCCCTGTTGATCGTGTGACATGTCCATACCATTTCATTTTGCGTTTCTTCACAATGGTCAATAGCTCTTCATAGGGCCGAATGGCTTGCCTAATTCTGTTTCCCACTTCCTTATTCGTGACATGATCTCTATATGCAATGCACAAGCAACCTTCGAAAGCACCTCATTTCAACAGTATGCATCCTCTTGTCGAGATCCGCTGTGAGGGCACATGATTCACAGGCGTATAAGAATACAGATGCAACCAAGGGGCGCATCAGTCTGATTTTTGAGCTGACTGAGGTGTTTCTGTCTTTCCAAACTGTTTTCAGCCTTGCCATTGCTGCTATTGTCAGCGCAATCCTGGACAATATTTCTGGTTTTGATCCCTCGTCTGCCACGATGGCTCCTAAGTACTTGAATTTATTAAATGTTTAAGTTTTTGGCCACTAATCATGTACATTGCCTCACAGTTAACAGGTCTCTTTTATTTATCTTTATTATTATTATTATTATTATTATTATTATTATTATTATTATTATTAGCCTAATGATAATTTTTCCATCATATTAGGATTGATTGCTTAAAACATTTTCTTTACAAATGCTTTTCATTAATGTTAGATATCCTAAATACTTGCGCTTTTATAACTTTAAGTTCTTTTCATAATTTATAGCTTTTGTCATTGGGTGACGTCATCTTTTTTAACTTTAAGTTCTTTTGATAAATTATAGCATTTATCATTGGGTCTCTTCCTCTTTTTAAAACCTTAAGTTCATTTGATAAATTATAGCTTTTTTCATTGGGTCTCTTCCATTTCTGCCGTTAGGACTTCTATCTTTTTTTGTAGATGGCAACATCAGATTCCGTAGATTATACAGATTTTTTAAATAAAACTACGGAATACTTTATATATCTTTTTTTTTTCTGCATGTTCCATGGTTGCCTTTGTTGATCGAGTCGTATAAGGCGTTAGTCTTTCCAGGTCACTCCGACGTCACCTCTGCACTCTTGAGTTCTAATCTGGGCTTAAATGGCGCGTGTATCTAAAAAAAAACTTGCCAGTAGCTTCCCTGGAGTTGGTGATAATCATCGTATATGCTTTCTCACTTGGTCCTTAAAAGGCAGTTTACCTTTCGTTTCTTCTGCTATATTTGTAACCAATTATGATTAAACAATTGTAAACGAAGACATACAATTCTGCTATATTTGTAATCAATGCAGATTAAACAATTGTAAACGAAGACATACAATTCTGCTATATTTGTAATCAATGCAGATTAAACAATTGTAAACGAAGACATACATAATCGGTTGCTATTTTTGATTTTGCAAAATTCGTATTCGTCTCTATACGTAAAGCACCATCTGTAATTCTTTTTTTTTTCAGAAATAATTTTTAGTTGATTGCTTGAAAATGATATTCTAACTCCGTATACGTATATATAGGATAATTATAATCTTGACTCATCATTATTAACCGGTAATGTTTCCACTCTATTTTATGCATATATTATTCTTTCTGTATTAAGACTTATGTATCTAATCAGATCCTATGCAGCGATCATGAAAGTAATCAGATCATATGCAGCGATAATAAAAATAATCATATCTAATGCAGCGATCATGAAAGTAATCAGATCCTATGCAGCGATCATGAAAGTAATCAGATCCACTGCAGCGATCATGAAAGTAATCAGATCCTATGCAGCGATCATGAAAGTAATCAGATCCACTGCAGCGATCATGAAAGTAATCAGATCCTATGCAGCGATCATGAAAGTAATCAGATCCACTGCAGCGATCATGAAAGTAATCAGATCCTATGCAGCGATCATAAAAGTAATCATATCTACTGCAGCGATCATGAAAGTAATCAGATCCTATGCAGCGTTCATGAAAGTAATCAGATCCTATGCAGCGATCATGAAGGCAATCATATTATATGCAGCAATCATAAAAGTAATCAGATCCACTGCAGCGATATAATGAAAGTAATCAGATCCTATGCAGCGATCATAAAATTAATCAGATCTACTGCAGCGATCATGAAAGTAATCAGACCCTATGCAGCGATCATGAAACTAATCAGATCCTATGCAGCGATCATTAATGTAATCAGATCATATGCAGCGATCATGAATATAATCAGATCATATGCAGCGATTACTTTGTAAGATTTGTGAACTGCATTCAGACATAGAAAACACTGAAGGAGTGTGACTTGCTATATTTATCTTTAAGGAGCGTTATTTGTTGTATTTATTTCTAAGGAGCGTTATTTGTTGTATTTATTTCTAAGGAGCGTTATTTGCTGTATTTATTTCTAAGGAGCGTTAGTTGCTGTATTTATTTTTAAGGATGTATAAATAATGAACATTGCTAATGCTCAGACTATGGTACGCTGTTAGATTCAAGTTAAACAAACATATTTACCAACTTGATGCTTTCTAACTATTGAATGTTCTTGACTGTAACATAGTCTGTAGTGTTCTGATGTACAAATATGTAAACTTTCTAAGTGATACATTTTTCACATGCGTGTCTCAGTGTTTTTCTACCATAAAGGTATCGTCTATCGTTTTAGTTTTTGGGATGCCTATAATAACAAATGACAACATGTTGTACTTTCAATTTCGAATATACATTGTGGAGTTTTTCACTTCTCATCATACATTACCGTATCCAGTTTTATGTAGGTTGTATATCGAATTTTTCAAAACAAATGTTTTTTATCTTCGGTTTGAGAACTTGTTCACATTATATTTTGTTTTTCTGTGCAGTTTTGTTGGAGAGTATTCAGACCTGATTTATTTCAGCATAAAAGGAAAATCTGATGTCAGCTTTATGTAAACTGATAAAAGTCAGTACCCAATAAAGCAAATAAAATAATATGTTGCTTATAGTAATGGGAGATAACTGCATGTCATACGTAAAACAATACATGTCTTCATTTGTTTTTAGTTTGCAACCATTGCAAGAGCTTTAAAAATTCTTCTCACTTGCCGTGATGTTTGTCTGTATATCTTTATTTGCTTTTAGTTTGCAACAATTAAAAGAACTTTAAAAATTATTCTCACTTGCCATGCAGTATTAAAATTAAGTAATGAACTTGTCATTATTGATTCATTTTGATTGGAATAGCTCCAAAATATATTTCAAAATGATTTATTCATGTTTACTATTTTCTAATTTCATCGCGTTTTATTGTTTTATAAAAAAAAAAAACCCACAAATTTTGCATGAAAATTGTTTGAACTTATTTTTGAAAATATTGAATATATATTTGCAAAATGTTTTATTTTGATTTTGTTGCACTTTTTACAAGTATGTCCAGCTGTAGAACCTGTTCTCATTGCTACATTTTCAAATTATCTTATCACCTTATTAAATTGTGTTAACTTCTCTGTAACGGAGAGAGTTATGTAGGAGTTGACGGTTGGATGGACAGACAGACATATATAGATAAAATACTCACTAAACTTGCGTAGGATCCTAATTAAGTGAATTCCGTTTTGTAAAAAAAATTTAATCCGAATCTGGATGCTTGTTTCCATGTTCGAAAGATTCTGCATTCTGATCTGTATGCGAGTAATGTGATTTACAATAACGGTTTCAGTTGCTTTCGAGCCGGAAGTACAGCCAATCAATTTGAGATCACTGCTTCAACAGGAGTTGCACAGAAAATACCGCTACCAGCAGGAAACGTTTCTGTAGAATACGTCTTCAAAATCCCGAATGATTCGGGCACGTGCTTTACACTTCAAATTGTTGCTACCAATGCTGCTGGGATAAGCCCTGTATTCACATTGTCAAACGCATGTTATGGTACTCTCTCTTTCTCTCATTCACACATATCAAACACCAGCTGTATTCAGTTTTCACCCCTCATTTACTATCTTCAGTCCACATACTGACTATTCACTTATATAGTTCATCCATAAGACATTCTGTGCATAGTTTTAATCTCAAATCACACTTGTGAATACAAATTTTATCTAACAGCGTTTTGTCTGAGTTCGTTTGCTGCATTGCCAAATCTGTCGGTATATCTTTATTCGACTGCAAGGAAAGACATCTCTTAAATGGTTTTTGATTCTAATTCGTAATATAATATTCTAGCTGTGTTCAACATTTTATTATATTTTAGAGTTAGTAACCAGTCAGGACTGATTATAAATATCCCGTTATAATATCGGATGAGTTGCCAATCTTTTATTTTATTCTAGATTTAGGAAAGTCAGGATTGACTTTAATTACATTGTGACATTTTATCAGTGTCCAGTCGTTTATTATCTTCTGGAGAGCAGGGTTCCAGTCAGGACTGATTCTACTTACCACTATAATATCTTATCCGTTTTCAATCCTTCCTTCTATTCTGGGGATAAAAATACAGACAGTGCTATTATTAAGAATTTACTTTGAAAAGTAACATTTCATGCTTGAAAATGCCGATTTATGTATTGATCATTCTCGTAACATTACAACGTCAGTTATCTTTCCGTCTA
>JAQISU010000103.1:600000-907500 GCA_029339505.1 Unio delphinus | reverse complement strand
TGCTTGCCTGGAATTGAAGAGTCAACGTCAATTTTCTGCTGATACGGAAAACTAAATCTGACCTGATTCGCGCATCTCTATATATACTTACGCGGCCAGATTCAGGGTTAGACAAGGTCATACCCTCTACGCATCAGACAGAAAAATACGAACTCTACAATCCGGTAGAAACCAGTTTCAGCCGGTGAAAACCACCTTATTTACGTCATAAGACTCAATTCTGTAGTAATTTATATTTTTTTTAACGACGTCAGACCAAATATGGATATTCGTTAGTTGGAAGCCATTTTGTTTTGTGACGTATAGAAGCCTCCCAGAGAAAGGTTACTCCACCTTCATTAACCGAATTGAACCTATGCCAATTCTAGGTCAAAAACATATTTTTACTGTTGGTACCTAGAGCTGTAGCTAAGCAGGCAAAATCCATGTATTATGTTTTTCGTTATATGCTTCCACACAACTTATACATTGGCAAGCTTTAGTATCTTGCTGCTTCTACACAACACATCGATATACATTGCCTATTTTCCACTTGCTCAGCAACCCTTCTATTCTATATAGTTGTGCTTGAAAAACAAGTGAAATTACCTTTAATATCTTTTAGAATATAAACAAATAAAACATTACTTTAATACAATTCAAAGAAAATATCAATCTTATTAATTTTACTAAAAATTCAATCCTAACATATATATATATATATATATATATATATATATATATATATATATATATATATATATATATATATATATATATATATATATATATATAAAGCTGCAATTACGATAAGCGACAAAGATAAAGGTGTTTCGAAAAGAGAGGTTTTAATATTGTATAATTTGTTTTTTAAAAGGAAAGTTGGGCGCAGAAATTCTGCATTCAAATGCTCATCAAAATGTTTATATTTTGTAACAACATTAATAAAACAAAAAATGATGGAGTGCTGGAAATGATATTAAAGCATGCGTATATATATATATATATTTATATATATATATATATATCTAAGCTCCTAAAAAGTCTGACGTAATTGTGATCACGCAAACTATCAGCAGTGTGACATTGAACATTACGCTTCCAACGTTTTCCTTGGGAAACACCATTGAAATCAAGGTCACAGGAGGTGGGGCGTTAAGGTCCGTGCCATTCACTACAGAAGTATCCAGGTCCCTTCAGCACGTATTTAATGAAGCGGCGGACGCGGGAACCTGTTTTGGTCTAGAATTCTTCAGAGTCGTCACCACGAATCCGATCAAAAGTGATACAACAACCGTTACCAATGCATGTTACGGTATGAAGCAAATCCCCTCGTCCCATACTTCAGTACCTCACTATCTCTACGAAAAATTACCTACCTAACTACCTAGATATCGATTTACATTATTAACCAAATAGGCAGATATCAAATATTAATGCACCTGCTTTAAAGTACCGATTACAGCAGTGAGGAAAGACATTATACCTCGTCCTAGTACGACCTTTATTAATACAAGCCACGCTTGGAATATGGATCCTGTAGGAGCATACGGATATTGGTACCACTGCAGTATCAGGTCCATTCAATAATGAAAGTCAACAGCTTTAGTTTAGAGACTGCCAATAACAACCCGATAAAGCTGATGAAACGAAGCATACAATCGTGAGTTATCTTAAGACACCCATGCACTCAAGCAATATTGTTCCATGTTACTACTTGCCTGCTGCCTATGTAACAGAATGAAAGACATGGGGACACCTGTTACACCTGAAAGACATGGGGTCACATATTACACCTGTAATACAAAGGGACACCTGTTACACCTGAAATACATGGGAACATATGTTACCCCTGAAAGACATGGGCACGCATCTTACACCTGAAAGACATGGGGACACATCTTACACCTGAAAGACATGGGGATACCTGCAACCCCTGAAAGCCACGGCGACAACTGTTACACCTGAAACACATGAGGACACCTGTCACACATGACAGACATGGGGACACAAGTTACACTGCGGCGCTTGAGAAACTAGACACAAATAACACTATAAGATACGTAATCAAGATTCTTAAAAAAGAAGTTCCATATACAAATTCTGCCAACAGTTGCGATGGGAGACCAACATTAAGATATTTAAAAATAAACACAATACTATAGCGAGAAGCTGACGCTTTTTGTTCAAGAAGAAAGTTGGATGTCGAAATATGATATTTATTTTCTTATCAATTTGTGAGCATGTTTTAAAACATCATCAGTCTGTTATGTTTATGTCCTAAGTATTGTCACAAATATTTTACTTTATATTTACCTTGGTATTCTTTCAGCCCCTTCAAAACCGGATATAAAACTTGGTATTCTTTCAGCCGTTCAAAACCGGAAGTAAACATGGTCGCACAAACTACCATGAGCATAACCATGACTATTACGCTTCCCACGGGATCCTTAGGAAATAGCTTTGAAGTCAGGGTCGCAGGAGGATTGACGTCTAGATCTGTGCCTCTCAAAGATGGTGGATCCAGGTCTGTTCAGCACGTGTTTAATCGGTGCGAAGGCTGGCACCTGTTTTAGTATAGAGATTTTTACCCTCGTTAGTAGCAACCCGATAAAAAGTGACACAACTGTTACCAGTTCGTGTTATGGTAAGACATATATCCACCCATCCAATGCTATTCTACCGTGGCAGGTACAATCTCACCATCTGCCACACCTACCTACACATATAACGACTACTTAATAGATACATATATTTCTTTATTCTTCACCAGCGTGTACCTAGCCACGAATATCATTGTGACACATACACAATAAAACTAATAGTAATGCTATCTGAGATTAATATATATACATGCTGTAGCAAGACACAGACAAAACGATCTTCAGAACAAAACGAAAAATAAAATATATATGTAAAAACGGAAGATGGGTGCCTAACATTAAATAGCTACTCAAAGTTGGGGTATGCATTAACTAAAAGTAAAAGCAGTTTACGAAACTTTAGAGGTCACGGTGACCAATATTCAACAAACTATTTACAGGGTCAAATGGTGTACATGTATAAGAATATCGATGCCATATTCCCATGTTTGAATGGAAACAGCTGTAAAGTGTCGTGATGACGTGTTATTCTTTAAGAAGTTTCATTTTAATGATTGTTTTTTCTTCTATATTGCCTTCAGACTTTCGTATCGTAGTATACTTTAGATCAATCAGATTATCTAATTGATGGATTGCCGACTCCTTCCACATGCTAATCATTAGTCAAAGCTATCACTAGAGAGATGTGCGTGTTACATATCAAAAGAACACAGCGTCTAGCCTGACATCTTGCATATGAACAGGCCAGACAACATCATGATTATCAGAACATTTATTAAAATTGATATGGTCTTAACCTAACAATATTATGGCACAAAATTACGATATACTGTTATTTGAATTTAATTTGTGTTGAGTTGTGTCCACGATTATATGATTTTTTATATTTCAATAATATTATGTGACTGACCTTTGTCCATATTTTATGATAGGAAGTGGACCTACCTTACTAGTTTTGTTTTAGTCAACATCATATAAGATATATATAGATACTGAGGAGTAAAAATAATTGTGTTCCTTCCATATTTGTTTTACCAGTTTTAGATTAATACATTTGATTTGTGTGTCATTTAATATTCTAAAATGTTTGCTTATTTCAAGTATGTATTAGAATTGCAAAGTGCATCATGATACACTAAGACCTAAATCATTATTTTGGATTCTTGCGAATTCATTAAAATCATCTTGGATTCTTGTGAATTCATCAAAATCATTTTGGATTATTGTGAAGTCATTTAAAACAATTTGGATTCTTGTGAATTCATTAAAATCATTTTGGATTATTGTGAAGTCATTAAAAACATTTTGGATTTGATTACTGGGATACATAAACATTTTGGATTAGATTACTGGGATACAAAAACATTTTGGAATAGATTACTGGGATACATAAAGATTTTCAGCACATCAGCTCTGTTCCAAGCTACTTATCAACAGTAGATTCAAGTTGGGAATTCATTCTGCATACCCATTACGTTTGGACTTGTGATTTGGACTTTTGGGACTATTTGGGATTTATTTCATAATAATGGAATTTCCTTTTACATTTTCTTTTTGCATTCTATGGAAATACATTATTTGTCGAAGTTCAGAAAATAGGATTGTGTTGGCTCTTTTCTGGACTTAGTTTAAGGCCAAGGAGGCATACAAATGCTAAGATTTTTTTTCCTTTCAAACATATATTAATTATTGTTTTGAGATAAAAGCTTTAATTTTCATTGCATAAACTATGACGCTTCTAAGAAGGCAGAGTTGGTGACCCAAACAATTTCTAGCAAAATGAAGTGACAATTCAATCATTGCACCAATAATGTAATATAACAATATTGCATTGACTTCTCTACTACTGCTGCCACTACTACTACTACTACTACTACTAAAACTACTGGGTTGTTATTCACTAAAATGTAGTGATGTATTTATTGAGTTTCCATTTAAGAGTAAAATTGATAATCTCCTAAATTTGAAATTTGATTCTTACATTTCTAGAATGATATTGTGTATTTATTTATTTACTTAATCGATTTTCAGTGTGTAATGTGTATGATTATGACTAGCTTTAGCTTTAACAATTTTAATGCTGAACACCAAGCGAGGCAGCTGTTAGTACCATTTTTGTAAGTCGTTGGTATGACTCAGCCAGGAATCGAACCCACGACCTGATAATCATGATGTTGTCTGGCTTCCGATGCGGACGCTCTATAACCACTAGGCCATGGGAGCGGTTTATTCTTTTTTTAAAAACCGTCGCATAAGTTTTAATACTAGACATGAAATAATAATCTTATGCTATTTAGCAAAATCCATGTGTGTGAAAATGCTTGAAGAGTTTAATCGTGTCGAAGAGTTGTTTTCTTTCTGTTTCTCTAGCTTAGTTTCCCGTCTTTCCGGGATCGCTCTCCGCAGAAGGTAAGTATACACTTGAAAAATTCGTAATTAAGCCGGCCTCAATATGTATGCCATACTCAGCAAAGTCATGCGATGCTTTACTATCTTAAGTCAGCCATATCCACAAAAAAGCCGTTAAAGTCCTTTCCTGCTGAGCTTAATAAAGTACGCCGTCTCGCAAAAAAACCGTCAAATCCTAGGATATTTTGCTTTCTAAAGTAAGTAGTATGCAAATAAGCCATTAATTATGCTAAATACCTAGCCAAACCGAAATTGTAAATTGTATATCTAAACACAATTGTAAGATAAATCATTAACATGACCTTTATATTGAAATACTAAGTTGTATGTCTAAACACTTTTTTATTATATAGCATTAACATCACCTGTATAGTCATTGTAGCGAAAAGTATGGATTTACACTTTAACACTGTAATATACATGATATAATTTCAAACAGGTACCATTTTCCGATCTGACATTTTTACCCAAACGACATGGCTTCTGTACCGCCAACGCAGGCGTCAGTCAGCGAAATATAACTGATTAATGAATTCAATAATCAAATGTTGCTTGTACATATGTAATTACTTTTTAGCAATTAATTTTCGTGTTCCTTCTTTACACATCTGATATCATAAGGTTAGTGACTCCAAGTATCCTTATGTTATCAGATTTTCAACCTAAAAATTAGAGAACTTTGTGTAAAGAATGTTCTAACAAATTTTGTTTTCTTTCATTAAAAACATTAAAAAAAACATGCTCGTTCTACAGCTTTTTTAATTGTACGTAGAAGATAATGTTGGAACCCCTGTTTCTTATTTACGACTAAATTGCCCACGTGTTCATAACGTAAATCACAGTATCGAATGTATTTCTGAAAAAAACGTTAAGTACAGTTTACATGGCTAACCTAAGACACACACATACACACACACACACACACACGCGTGTATATATATATATATATATATATATATATATATATATATATATATATATATATATAGATATATATATACATATACATATGTATATATATATATATATATATATATATATATATATATATATATATATATATATATATATATATATATATATATATATATATATATATATATATATATATAGTTTCTTTATTATTGCAGAAAAAATGATAGTAGCAGTTTCGTCTGTGGGCGGTTTTACTTTTGTATCTTGCGCTGAAGCAGCTCTTTGCATAATTGCCATGAAACTGAAAAAGGCACAACAGGTAATTATCAATCAGGACTACAGTTAATTATCAATCAGGACTACAGTTAATTATCAATCAGGCAATACATGCAGTTATTAAATCAGGCAGTACAGGTAATTAACCATTCAGGCACTAAAGGTATTTATCAAATTAGGCACTACACTTGATTATCAAGTCAAGCACCACAGGTAATTATCAAATCAGGCACCACAGCTATTTTTCAAATCGTGCACTACAGGTATTTATTAAATCAGGTACTATAGGTAATTATCAATCAGGCATTACAAGTATTTATAAAGTCAGACACTACAAATAATTATCAAATCAAGAATTACAAGTAACGAATCAGTTGCTACAGGTAATTATCAAATCAGACACTAAAGATAATTATTTAATCGTCCACTGCAGGTAATTATTAAATCAGGCACTCCAGGTATTTATCGAATCACCTGAATTTCCATCTGAATACGTTTGGATTTGTTTTCTAGGAATGTACATTTCACTCATCCTTCGTCGTCGTCGTCATTATCAATATAAAAAGCACGCTCATATTTGATACCAATAAAATTATTTGGTTACAAACATTCACCGAAGTCTTTGCAACTTGCAACCATCACTCTTCCTGATTTCAATAGGTGGTTAAGAAATATTTTCAAAACAGTCCTGCTGTTTAATTGGTCGTAAGGATTCACCGAACTCTTTTCAAAGTTAATAATGATATTTCAAGTAATAATGATATTTCAAGTAATAATGATATTTCAAGTAATAATGATATTTCAAGTAATAATGATATTTCAAGTAATAATGATATTTCAAGTAATAATGATATTTCAAGTAATAATGATATTTCAAGTAATAATGATATTTCAAGTAATAATGATATTTCAAGTAATAATGATATTTCAAGTACATTTATCAGACATAGTATTTTTAGTAGATCTACCACATTTAAATGTATTTATCAGAACACTTCCATTGTTTCATATAAATAGTATAAACAAGTTACAAAGATGTCAAAAGTTGCACTGTTGCAGTTTGGAATGTAATAGATCAGTCAAAGTCGGATATAGTTAGACTAAGACATAAAGGATGCAGGTTGGAATGCTACTAATAGATCAGTCCATGTCGGATGTCGTTCAGTCTAAGACTGACTTAGACGGATGTCGTTCAGTCCGAGACGGATGGTGTGCAGTCTAAGACTGACTAAGAGGGAACATTGGTTTACGTTGATTTGTACTCTGCGATCTGAAAGTGTAATGTTGCTGTGCTCTAAAAGACAACAACTACAAGAATAACTGGAACAGCGACAACAACAACAATAATAGACAGACAGAAGAAATGCCTAATTTCTTATTTTTTCATCAGATAAAAATAATTTTCCATACCTTTGATAATATCTGGACAGTTTCTACATCTATCAAATGAAAAAGTGGAAAATAACTATTTTTTGTTGTTTTGTAATTGTTAAAGACAGCATGGAAAAAATGATATTTGAAGAAACAACTTGATAAATACATGTTAGTATAGGAAATGCACAATTTGTATCTAAAGATCGGATGAATTTATAACCTTTTGGCAGTATTTCAATTTTGTTTTGTCTTTGCCTAATATTCAGCGAAATGTTTTGTTCTGTACCAAGAAAATATTTTTAAAAATCTCAATTCAAGCTGTGTAAGTTTAGTTGCCTAACGAAAGTGGATCCTAACGTGTATAAAACAAGCTCATGCAGCATTTCTGGCCAAGACAACAAGACATCAAGACATCAAGACATAACAAAAAACTTTCATTTCAAGAATATTGACCGCCTGCAAATTCCGAAATGCTACCGTTCACTACAATTGTTTTCTACTTTTAACGAGGTTTTCAGCTAAATCTAAGCGAGCACAATTCTATGAGCATGGTTTATAGTTTCCCGACGTTTCTCTGCACCATGAGAAACATAATGCAAGATTATTGAATGCTTTGAATGCATATTTTATGTTACCTCGAGAACACTTTCATCACCACTGTGAGAATGCATTTCCAGAATTTGTTCAAAATGAACGTTAATACATCATATTCCGACGATACCAATGAACTTGAATTTCGTGTTTTCTGCACACTTGGAATGCAAAGGCTCAGCGAACGAATATTTATGTGTTAAGAAACAAGGCCTCCTACCATATTTCACGACTTTAGTACTTAATGAAAATAGCATTTCTGCCAAAAACATGCACGAATTCACAATACCAATCAATATCGTTTTAGTACCGCAGTTAATTGTATTTTCTAAGTCATATCACATAAAATATGTATAACATATCGTAAATTCATTTGTTAATTTATCTCGCGAGTGTGGTGTCAGATTAATTCACGTTTCAGTCCCATTGTAAGAAATAAACGTCGCATTCACGAAATTGTTCTCAGTGTCTTCGCTATAGTCTTGTCTCAAGTGGTATCATCCTGATCCAAACACACACATATTTTACGTTGTAAAATATATTTCGGAATTCATCCCTGCCCCAATGTTAAATCTTATTACAGTACAAACTAAGTACATGTCTAATTCTAGTGTAGCCCTCCAAAGATTGTACTGATAGACTATAGAAAATACAACATGGCATCAATGTAAATTGTCTTTATCGTTCTACCACTTATGATATACTGAATGAGCTCACTTATGGAAGTCAACAATGTAGCAGCCGATTGTGACAGATCGTGGTTCCAAAACACTGTCATACCTAACGTGGAAGATGGAGGACGACATGACTCCCAAACACTGACAGATCTAACGTGGAATATGGAGCATGGCACGGCTCCCAAACACTGACAGAGCTAAGGTGGAAGATGGAGCATGGCACGTCTCCCAAACACTGACATATCTAACGTGGAAGATGCAGCATGACAAGTCTCTTAAATACTGACAGATCTAACTTGGAAGATGCAGCATGACACGGCTCCCAAACACTGACAGATCTAACGTGGAAGATGCAGCATGACAATTCTCTTAAATACTGACATATCTAACGTGAAAGATGCAGCATGACACGGCTCCCAAACACTGACAGATCTAACGTGGAAGATGCAGCATGACAATTCTCTTAAATACTGACAGATCTAACGTGAAAGATGCAGCATGACACGGCTCCCAAACACTGACAGATCTAACGTGAAAGATGCAGCATGACACGGCTGCCAAACACTGACAGATCTAACGTTCAAGATGGAGCATGACACGTCTCCCAAACACTGAACTGCTTCACATGGAATATCTTTTGTGACAATTATATTCTTGACTTAAAACAAAACACACATTTATATGGTAATGGCTTTGTATAAAATAATTACCCTAAATATAAAAATCAATTAACTGATTTTAAACAAATAGACAAGGGTGTAAATAATCCAATAGAAAGTAGGACACGACCATTCAGTTTTGGCGTTTGATAAATCTTCGAAACTAGGTGCATCCTTATTACATGGTAGTTCTGTACCGTCCAGTCAACTGACACCCACACCCACACACTCATACAGATTATGACGACGGTAATAGGGTGCATAAATCAAACGGCAAGAAAAACTAAAATATATTATTTAAGTCTATTTTGTAACAATACCCTTAATACACTTAATACACTTAAGTGTATCACTTAACAATTATTGTTTTGTATGACAATATTTTATAAATTATCCTTGATAATGCAATAGTACTTTTATTAATAAAAATGATATACCCACCTGCAATAAAATATATTAAAACCTTAGCAAATAATATTTCCATGTAAAATACACTGCAAGAAAATATATTAAAATCTTAGCAAATAATATATCCATGTAAATAAACTGCACACGAACACGCCTTTTAATTGTTAATTAGTCACATTCCCGTTTTGCCATATTCAACATTCTCCTATGCCATTACGTCCTTTTATATATATGAGCTCTGAGATTGCAAGACAAAAATAAAAAGCAATAAGAAATTAGTGAATCAAGTATTGATGCGGGGTTTTAGTCTCTCTCTCTCTATCTCTCTACCTCTCTCTCTCTCTCTCTCTCTCTCTCTCTCTCTCTCTCTCTCTCTCTCTCTCTCTCTCTCTCTCTCTCTCTCTCTCTCTCTCTCTCTCTCTCTCTCACACACACACACACATGCGGTTGAAGGAAGCCATACAAAAACATCATTATAAGTGAAAGACATCTATAACATCTATAACGAGTTTGTAACAAATGAATACATGGGTGGCAAGAAATATGGTACTAACATCTGGGAAATCTGAAATAAATGAATTGTCACTTAATGTCCTTCGTACACTGATAAAACAACAACTAGGTGATGAACTAAAAAAATGGTTTTCATTTATAATTTTATAAATATAAAACAGAAAAAAATTTAAAAACTAATTATGTGCTGATAACTGTCCCTGCTGATGATTTCAGCCTTAAAGTGTGTAATGCCTTCAGTGTGTCCTACCGTGCGTACAAGCACCTTAAAGCAGAGGCCTCAAGTGGTCTAACGAGCGCTCCGTAATGGATCACTGCCATCTCAACTGTCTGTATGGGTTCGATTATTACGCTCAACTAATGTGGGTATGTGAAAACTCTTACCAGTAGCTTTTTGTGGGTTACTGGTTCTTACCGGGTTTTTCCAGTCTTCCAGCGTTATACCCTACAATAACAACAACAACCTTAAAGTAGTGATATGACTCAAACGAAATCTCTCTCTCTCTCTCTCTCTCTCTCTCTCTCTCTCTCTCTCTCTCTCTCTCTCTCTCTCTCTTCATTCACGGCATAAGTTAAATGGATCAGACAGTTTGAGAATCAATTGTATCAGACACTGTTGTAAAACAATGTTAATGTTTAATTTTTTCTCAGACTTCAGCTAAAAATATATCAGCAAAGTAGTTATAATAAATGCAGTTAATTATTTAAATCTGACACATAACCTTAAAACATAATTGTTTGTCCTAGAACGATTTACTGCCGTAAATAACACCAGATCAATTAGTTTTGTTGTAATCGAATTTGACTCTATTCTTCTTAATAAATTCGTTTGAGTTTAGGGTAGGAACAAAACAAATTATATCATTCATTATAACATTCTTTAAAAAACGGTTGACGAATGAAAGTCATGCCACTATATAGGACAGCCATTTCGTCCAGCCTGAAAAATTAATAGTCAATAATAACTTTGTCTTGATAATAGTCATAATCCCATTCCAATGCCTGGACGAGTGTTGTCATTAAACATGACTTCATGATCCCACTCCTATGCATACACGAATCATGTCATTGAATATGACTTGATAATCCCATTCCTATGCCTGGACGAGTGTTGTCAATCAACATGGCTTGATGATCCCATTCCTACCTATGCTTGGTCGAGTGTTGTCATTGAACATGACTTGATAATCCCATTCCTATTCCAGTACGAGTGTTGTCATTGAACATGACTTGCTCATACAAATCCTTTATTAAATTTTGCTACAGCTTGTGATCAACTGATCCTTGGAAACTTAAACAACACCTTACTAAAATCGTTACACAACACCTTTCTAAAATCGTTACATTACACCATTGTAACATCGCTACACAACACATTACTAACATAGTTACATAACACCTGTCTAACATTGTGGCATAACACCTTAATAACATAGTTACACAACACTTTACTAACATTGTAACACAAACCTTAGCATCATATTTACACAACACGTTACTAACATAGTCAGACAACACCTAACATTGTTGGATAACACCTTAATGACATAGTTACACAACACCTCACTAACATGGTTACACAACATATTAATAACATAGTTACTAAACATCTTACTTACATAGTTACACAACAACTTACTAACACAGTTACTATCACTTTACTAACATAGTTACAGAACATCTTACTAATACGTTTACCCATCACATCAGTAACATAGACAACACATCACTAACATCGTTACACGATACCTGACTAACATCGTTACACAACACCTTACTAACACAGTTACCCAACACCTTGCTAACACAGTTACCCAACACCTTACCGACATCGTTACACAATAGCTTACTAACATCGTTACACAACACCTTACTAACACAGTTACCCAACACCTCACTAACATAGAGAACACATCACTAACATCGTTACACAATATCTTACTAACATCGTAACACAACACCTTACTAACATAGTTACACCAAACCTTTTTAACACAGCTATCCAACACCTTACTAACATCGTTACCCAACACCTTACTAACACAGTTACACAACATCTTACTGACGTCGTTACACAATACCTTACTGATATCATTACACAACACCTTTACTAACATCGTTACACAACATCTTACTGACATCGTTACAAAACACCTTACTAACCTGCGTTACAAAACACCTCACTAACATAGTTACACAACAGCTTACTGATATCGTTACACAACACCTTGCTAACACAGTTACTCAACACCTTACAGACATCGTTGCACAATACCTTACTAAGACCGTTACACAACAATTTACTGACATCGTTACACAGCACCGTATTAACACAGTTACCCAACACCTTACTGATATCGTTACAAATACCTTACTTATATCATTACGGGGGCCCCGAGTGGCCGAGTGGTCTAAAACGCTCTCCGTTTCGGATCACTGCTATCTCACCTCTGTCTGCGTGGGTTCGAGTCTAAGATTCGGCTAATGTAGTTATGTGAGAAAGCTTGCCATGAGCTTTTCGAGGGTCAGTGGTTCTTTCCGGGTTTTTTTCGGGTTCTTCCTCCACCAATAATACTGGCCGCCATGTATAGCATATCATGTGCTCTTAAAAATGGCGTCAAACCCTACAACAACAACAACAACAACAACAACTAATATCATTACACAAAACCTTACTGACATCGTTACACAACACCTCACTAACATGGTTACACAACATGTCACTAACATCGTTACACAACAACTTACTGACATCGATACACAACACATTACTCACACAGTTACCCAACACCTTACTGACATCGGTACACAATAGCTTACTACCACAGTTACCCAATAGCTTACTAACATCATTACACGACACCTTACTAATATCGTTATACAACAACTTACTAATATATTTGTAAAATATTTAGTAAATTTGTAACACATCACCTTACAGTGTTAAATAACACCTTACTAACATCTTTGCACGACACCTTACTAACAACGTTACACGACACCTTACTAAGACCGTTACACGACAACATACTAAAATCGTTAAACGACATCTTACCAACATCGTTACACGTCACCTTACTGATATCGTTGCACAATACCTCACTAATATCGTTACACAATACCTTACTAACATCGTTACACAACACCTTACTAACATCATTACACGACACCTTACTAACATCGTTACACAAAACCTTACTAACATCGTTACACAGCACCTTACTGATATTGTTACACAATACCTTACTAATATCTTTACACAACATCTTATTAAAATTATTACACAATACCTTACTAGCATCCTTACACAGCAACTTACTGGTATCGTTACACAACAACTTACTATATTTGCAAAATATCTTAGTAAATTTGTAACATAACACTTTACATTTTTAGACAACACCTTACTAACATCGTTGCACGACACCTTACTAACAACGTTACACGACACCTTACTAAGACCGTTACACGACAACCTACTTGCATCGTTAAACGACATCTTACTAACATCGTAACACAACACCTCACTAGCATCCTTACACAACAAGTTACTACCATATTTACAAAATATCTTAGTAAATTTGTGACACAACACCTTACGTTGTTAGACAACTTCTTTCTAACACCGTTACACGACACCTTACTAACATCGTTACACGACATCTTACTAACATCGTTACAGAACACCTTACCAACATCGTTCCACAACACGGTTCTAAAATCGTGACATATATGACTAAAAAACATAACTGCTAGTTATCTGCTGTCATTGTCGTATATTTGTGAATTATTATATCTATTGTTATACAAGATTTCTCCCAAGAACAGTGATTTCACTAGTCAGGTCTTTGCACTTTCTGTATCTGAATTCCATTATTTTATGTATCAGCACATTTCCCACGACACAGCACCTAGTCAGGGCTTTGCACTTGCCGCCAAGCTATTAGATTATTCTTCAAATGTACTCTAACAATGACAAAATCTACATGATCTTTCAGTGACTCAATTTTCTCTTTGTAATATCTTTGAGATAAAGAATTCACCTGACCACTGTGTAAGAACCCAGCTGCGATCAAAAACATGATAAAATCAGGTGGTATATTCCCGTTGTTAGCTGCGATTCCAGCATTAATTGCGTAAGCAGCCCCAGCGGTTGCTAAAGAGGCAGCGTTAGGAGCCGTTGGTACCGCGGCAGGGATGGCACTAAAGAAAGCAACTGGACAGGGATACAAAAAAAAGGGAAAAGGTCTAATATTACCAAGAACCCCGTATTCATGGTAGAGCGGAAAAGTTCTGACACTAATAACAGTTTATTAACAACAATAATTCCAATGTCAAATTTTGATTTACTCGATGCTGCTAAAAAAAACTAGCGATAAAAAAAACTTCAAAGGTGTCATTAAGAAAGATCAGTTGCCGACACAACTAAAAAACGTTGAAACCGGTATCATTAATATTGATAACAGCACCGGACCTGGAACTCACTGGGTTGCATACGCGATTGATCCTCCTGCAATTGTTTATTTCGATTCATATGGGTTAGCGCCGCCTATAGAATTTACGCGCTATATAAACCACTTAAAAACTCCTATCTGGTATTCTACGCTACCAACACAGGAAATGAATGACCCACCAATAATCGGCATAGAAGTATTTAATGTCCTTGACGCTTTTTCATCATCGAAAAACCACCTCATTGGGTCGTAAATGAATATACTAGTAGTCGCTTTTTAGAGAGAAATTATATAGACTAACATGATTGATATCTGGGGGAGATCTTTATCAATGTTGAAAAAACCCAGTGTAAGTTTGGTCCATTACAACAGAGTATAATCGATAATATCGAAGCCCCGATAAATAATTACTTCGGGGTATGACGATCCGAGTATGACGCTCATGTATTTCAATGTGGTAATCTACGTAAAATATTTAAAAAGACTGATGTCGCCGTCGATGAATTGTTTGGTAAAGACGTGAAACCCGATGATATTAAAATGGATCTCACCGGTATTATCACGAAACTCGATGAATTAATTGCGATTTTTCAGCGATTAGGGGTTGCTCGCGAAGAGAGATCATTTACAGATGCAATCGTGGAAATAAGGAGGACAATCACATATATTAAAACGATCACCGATGCCATCAAGGATGATCTGTAGAGAATGATAGAAAAATTTGAAAACATAAAAATCCCTCACGAACAAAAACATATCATAAATAACGTGTACGCGATCTAACACGGATCATTTACGTGGACACCTACAAACAACATATTAAATAACGGCGCGACCGTCAAGGGTATTTATCGATTAACACTAGTGACACCATCTCAATTTAATATTTCATCAACGACTTCATCTGGAGTCAACAATATGATATCAACGATCATCGACAACGGAACAGTTGAACAATTCACAATAACATCTATTGAAAATAATTTGGCTAGGGTTTCAGTAACATGGTATGTGGAATTCGTAGCGGATTTAAGTAAACAACTAAATTGAAATCTGTTGTAATAAATAAAATGTCATCATTAATGATTTCATCACCGACGATACCTTCGGTATCTCAATATCGCTATGATCAGGTCAGAGAATTTCAAACTAAACTCAAAACGCTCACTGAGGAGTATCAAACACAAAAAAATACCGACGAAGAATCACCGCAGTTGATGTTACCGTGTACTTGGTGAGTGGTATAATCACCGGAGGTGGTATTATACTATCCTCGGTGTCAATGATTGCCCCGATAGCTGTTCCAATTTGTATATCAGCGGCGACAACAATCGCTGGAATAATCTCGATAATAACAACAAAAATATCATCGGGTAGCCAGCACAAACTGCAAGATTACGTAATCAAGTTTCATGTTGTGTCAACCGCATACTCCCAATTATCCTCAGTGATATCGTAGTCTCTCGACGACACATTAATATCATATAGTGAGTTCTCAGCGATGGTACGTGTTTATGATTCTGTGATGTCAAAATTAGAGCGACAACATGAATAAAATAACCATGGCAACATCGGAATAACTACTTCAACCAATAGCGGAAAATACCAGCATGATCTCAATAACATCAACCAATCCTGAATTCAGTGTGAATTCCCCTTATGCGATTCCAGTGAAAGAGATAGCGTTAGCAAAATTACGAGTGTATCACAGTTGGCCAAATATCAGATCAAAATCATTTGGCGGTCAACAACCGAATAATTCCTTGGTGTTTGCGAGTAAGAATAAACCCAACGGTGAACCAGACTGGAACGTTGTTTCATTACGATCTGGGTCATACCAAATTGAACAAATCAATAATGAATTACAGCGTAGAGTAAAATCCATTACTGGAAAAGAATCGAAAATCGCTATAACGGTTCATGAGCCGACGTTATCATCTGCCATTGAGAGTAGATAATTATCAGAGTTCAATCAGAACTATATTAGGGTGGTCTGAAATACCAACCCGACAAGAAACTGTTAATATACCACAAGAACCACAAAAATCTATTTTTATCACAGATGAACAATCATACCCCGAGGAGGAGAATATACCAACTGAAAGAGGAACTATCGACGGGTCAATCCTTGTCACCGGGGGTGAGGGTAGTATAGAAACGAAATACAATTATATGGCCAAGGCTCATATAGATAAATGGAAAACCTCGAATGGAAAAGAAATGGTGATTTATCTCCCTAATAGTAGAAATGAGCTTCATTGGAGGTTTCTTGATATAAATGAACAATAGAAAAAATCTTAGTTCAATGACTGATGCTCATTTTACAGATTATTTTGATATTGTCTATAAAACATTTACCAGCCAACTTAGTAAGCTAAAAGATGAATTTGATGTTTATATACCCGCGGATAAAGAAGTTTATGATAATATTATCAAACACATAAAATGTATTAAATCAGATTATATTCAACGTAGACTATATTTATAACCAAACATTAGAAATGGTGATTACGAGCACAGGGGAACAATGACAACGAATTTTAACTTATTTTTCATTGAAAGAAGATAATATATCTCAATTTAAATTTTCTGGATACGTCAACACTGCAGCAGAACTAAAGAAAATACTTAATGATACCATCGATAAAAAAAATTTAAAATATTCACGACGCATGGAAGAAAATATCACCATCACAAACAACAATTCTCAAACATAATAATGACCCAGACGGAGGCGGCAGGCATATCGCTTCTCAAAACGTCAATATTTCCTCGGTGTTTGCGTTGAATGTAGTATGTGATGTTATCGAAGGAGGTTATCAAATAAATCTGGAGCGATCAAATCAACAGGGATATATTTTATATTCATTTGCACAAACAGCTCTTCCAGGGTTTCTAATAATTGAGGATCCAAATAATCCAGTCTATATACGATATCATAATGATTCATTAACGAGAATTAATTTCAAACTCAGTGACCAGTCCAAAAATCTAATTGATTTACAAGGTGAGGTTTTACAAATTAGTCTGTTTGTAAAATCTTAAATGATTTTCATCGTAAATTGTTAGTTTTAACCCACAGCAGCAGAGGGGGAGCGACAACGACTTTGGCGTCTTATTCTTTTGTCTGGTTTGCAAATGGACGCTTATTTTACGATTTCGAGGAAACCTTAGTTTGCCAAACAGACACTTTTTTACGATTTCGAGGAAGCCTTGGTTTGCCAAACAGACGCTTATAAAAGTTGTAGGGTTCGCCTCCTCTGCTGCTGACTTGCCTCTCATAATATATGACATTTTATTATTTGATTGTAAATATTATTTGTGCACATATTGTACCTGCTACATTCTTTAAAATAAAATTGTATCTCTTAATAATTGTTTTACTTTTTGCAATACTTTTCCTCTATATTATTTTCAATAACTTAAATAATCCAAAATGATTTGATAATATTCTTCATAACATTGAATATAAAATATAAAATAATATGCTACACCTTAAAGTCAAATGTTACCACTTCATCATTGGTCTAAATTTTGGTATCCTTTGATAAGTTACCTCCCCTAGTCCATTCTTCTATTTGTACATTACTTTCATCCGTGGTATATGCTGTCTTATTGGATCTAAATTGATTTGATACTATTCTTCATAACATTGAATAATGATGCATTTGTATTTCCCTTGTGTGTTTGGTATATGATATGTCTTAAGGAAAACAAATTGATTTGGTAATATTCTTCATAACATTGAATAATGATGCATTTGTATTTCCCTTCTGTGTTTGGTATATGATATGTCTTAAGGAAAACAAATTGATTTGATAATATTCTTCATAACATTGAATAATGATGAATTTTTATTTCCCTTGTGTGTTTGGTATATTATATTTCTTAAGGAAAACAAATTGATTTGATAATATTCTTCATAACAATGAATAATGATGAATTTTTATTTCACTTGTGTGTTTTGTATCATTGTAGTGTAGATCAGTCTCTAAATGGTTTGCATTTAGTTTCTATAGAAACTTGTATTGCATCCAAATAACTTATTTCTCAAAATTGTTTTTATCCTCTGAGTCATTTATGTAGTGGTTTTGTAACATCCCTCTATCTTGTCTTCTCAATTCTTATACCTTTGTTATGAGGAACATTTCCTAAAATGTTATCTTATCATAACAACCTTTGGTATTTTATTTTACTTTTGGCATTTTGGAAACTGTTGTTGTTATTCTTGTTGTAGGGTTTAATGCCATTTTCAGCACAAGATTAGCTATACATGGCTGCCAGTATAAATAATGGAGGAATATTCTGGGGGAAAATCCGAAACACAAGAGAAGCAACACACAATAAGCTACTGACAAGATTTCTCACATATCCACATCGGCCTTGGAGAATTTCATACAAGAATAGATTATACTTTGGGATTCAAAGTATATTAGCATAGTACTTGTTAAGTGAAATTAGAACTACTACCTGCACTGTTTATAATGTAGTTATTTGCATCAATGATATCAAGTTTGGTCATGTTCAATACTCTACATTTTTCGGATTTTATCAATGAAATCAAGTATCTGTTTATTGTCTGGACAGACTCACATTTGGTCTCATGTTCAAGCCTCTACATTTTTCAGTTTCTCATGCAACAAATTAAATGAACCTGTTTTTGCCACAAACCTTTCATAGTAAATGACTCGTGAAAACAAAATATTCAATAAATTAAATGTTAACAAACCAAAACATGATTGATATAAAAAAAATAACGTAAGAGGTTGTTTTATTGTAATTTATAACCAGAGAACCAGTCTAATGCTGGTAGGAAATAAACAATACAGCAGTAAATATTTGGATATGCCATATTGACTAATAAATTTAGGTTTTTTTTCTCCAGTATTAATCTAAAACTTCAATTTATGTACAATATTTAACTTGATTTGATATCTTATATTTTATTCCATACTGACAAAATAACATGCAAAATATTGATGTGAGGCTATATTATTGGTGCAAACCAAGCAACCAATTCAGGTTCAATAACACGCTAGGATGCACCTTTTTTACAAGGCTTTATAAATTGTCTTCCTCAAATGAAAGAATATGGTATTTACATTTTAATATATTAAGATTAAGTGCAATGAGAATCGACATGGCGATTATAAATAGTCTCATTATTCAACTCGTAACATAAACTGGAAATATTCTCAAGAAAGAAAATAAAAATAATAAAATAAAATATATTTCTAAGAAATGTATGATGATAAAACAAAATATCAAGTGTTAGGTAAATTCAATCACATAAATTTAATTATACTAATTTCATTAAAATAAACTTGGAACAAGAGGTTTTGGTGGATTGGTAAATTCAATCTCATAAATATAATCAAAATCAAATTGGAACAAGAGGTTTCAGTGGGTAGTGGAAAACCAAGTTTATAGCCACACTGCCTATAAATATATTCTTCACTAGAAATGGAGGTAGTGGTGGATAAAAGTTGTTTTTGGCACTCACATACCGATCACTGGGATCTCACCTCTATCCATGTTGGTACAAATTTTAGGTTAATTAGTTTCTGTTCTAATTAACACTCTGGTATTTTACCATTACTAATACTCAAGTTTCCTGTAGAGTTAAGGCAAGTTTATGTTCTAATTAACACACTGGTATTTTACCCTTACTAATACTCAGTTTACTGTAGAGTTAAGGCAAGTTTATGTTCTAATTAACACACTGGTATTTTACCCTTACTAACACTCAGTTTGCTGTAGAGTTAAGGTAAGTTTATGTTCTAATTAACACACTGGTATTTTACCCTTACTAATACTCAGTTTTCTGTAGAGTTAAGGCAAGTTTCTGTTCTAATCGACATATTGGTCTTTTGGGATCTTGTCAAAGAGTTATGATCTCCATTTCGTTATGCAGCCATACGGGCAAGTGTTACATTTTATTTGCAAAGTTGTGAATCATATTCAGTTTTAATGACATAGTGTGAAATGTTGCCTTTATTAACTTTTCAACTGTTACAAGTTGCTATTAAGAGTTTAGGAGTATGTGTTTATATATTTTAATTCCGTTCCTGTCATTATAGCCAGATTGTTTTTTTAGCTGTGTGTGCAGGTGTATCAGGTTGTTAGTCTGTTTGTTTGTCTGTATGGAGATGGAAGCATATGTGACCATTAAGACCACACAAATGATGGAAGTATAGACATATAAACTTGTGTACATGATGGATCGATGACGGGTGCACGTGTCCAACACAAGTGTGGCGCTAAACCAAAAATACAGACGCGAGGATTGACAATGAACACGTGAAGCAGGTCAAAATGTTCGTTTACAAGTATTTCAATGAGTCATGTGGCTATGAATTGTATGTGCTATACAAATGAGTATACAAGTAATCTTTGATACAATCGTTAGTTCTATTATAATTTATCATGTTTGTTTCAACTGAGCATATGGAACATATGTTGTGTTTCAATCGTGTACATTTGAGATACATCTATTTGCTTGTGATTATTTTAATCTTAATCACATTATGGTTTTACAGTCTATATATTTTTTAAATATATGAATCACATTCACCCACCCCCATTTTTGAACGATTGTATTAATTATTTTCTGTATGTCATCACGCTTCACAAGTCACAAATGTTTCAGTGAAGTAATTGTTGTTGTTGTTTTTGTAGTGTTTAATGCCATTTTTTCAGCACACGATAGGCTATACATGACGGCCAGTATTAATGGTGGAAGAAAACGACGAGAGAGAACCACTGACCCAGGAGAAGCTACTGGCAATCTTTCTCACCTACCACACATTGGCCGAATCTGAGACTCGAAACCTCACAGACAGAGATGAGATGGCAGTGATCCGTAACAGACAGCACATTAGACCACTCGGCCATTCGGGGTCCCGAAGATGTAATTGAATGAGTCACATGTTTAGAGCTTGAAAGAATAACACTGTATATGTTGTAGAGAATATACATATATTTATTAATTCATTTCATAAACTTCCATCTTTCATAACATTGTTTTTGTGTCATTTAAAATAGGGATCCATTTAGGTAAAATCCTGTTTCAATCCCGTATTTTGTACAAATGACACTCAAATATTTTAGAATGCTTTTATGTCTGCACATCACCCTGAATAAACATTTAAGTTGATATAATATTGAAATATAATAATATAATATAATACTGAAATAATATAATAATGATATAATATTGAAATGAATAATACTGAAAAAATATAATATGATATAATAATAATATAATATTGAAATAATAATATATTATATGATATAATATTTAAATAATATAATAAAATGATATAATATTGAAATATATATATATATATATATATAAAAAGATAATATAATATTAAAATAATATAGTATAATAATGATATAATATTGAAATAATAATATAATATTGTAATAATATAATAAAATATGATATAATATTGAAATAATATAATAAAATGATATAATATTGAAATAATATAATAATGATATAATATTGAAATAATAATATAATATTGTAATAATATGATAAAATATGATATAATATTGAAATAATATAATAAATGATATAATATTGAAATAATACAATAATGATATAATATTGAAACATAATAATATAATATAATATTGAAATAATATAATAATGATATAATATTGAAATTATAAATACTGAAAAAATATAATATGATATAATAATAATATAATATTGAAATAATAATATATTATATGATATAATATTTAAATAATATAATAAAATGATATAATATTGAAATATATATATATATATATATATAATAAGATAATATAATATTAAAATAATATAGTATAATAATGATATAATATTGAAATAATAATATAATATTGTAATAATATAATAAAATATGATATAATATTGAAATAATATAATAAAATGATATAATATTGAAATAATATAATAATGATATAATATTGAAATAATAATATAACATTGTAATAATATGATAAAATATGATATAATATTGAAATAATATAATAAAATGATATAATATTGAAATAATACAATAATGATATAATATTGAAGTAATAATATAATATTGTAATAAGATAATAAAATATGATATAATATTGAAATAATATAATAAAATGATATAATATTGAAATAATATAATTATATGATATAATATTGAAAAAAATATAATATGATATAATAATACAATAATATAATATAATATTGAAATAATATAATATTATATGATATAATATTTAAATAATATAATAAAATGATATAATATTGAAATATAATAAGATACTATAATATTGAAATAATATAATATTTATTATTTTAATCTTAATCACATCTTGGATTTACAGTATATATTTTTTTTAAAATATATAAATCATATCACCCTCCCCCATTTTATAAAGACTGTATGAATATTTTCTGTATGGCATACAGTTTCACAAGTCGCACATTCATTTACATTCAACAGATGTAATTGTTGTTGTTGTTGTTGTTGTTGTTGTTGTACTTAATGCCATTTTTCAGCACACGATAGGCCATTATACATGGCGACCAGTATTAATGGGAAATGAACAACCCAGAAAAACCAGGGTTAAGATCAACCGACCCATGATAAGCTACTGGCTTGCTTTCTCATATACCCACGTTGGCCGAATCTGAAATTCGAACCCCCTTAGAGGTGAGATGGCAGTGACCAGTAGCGGAGAGCACATTAGAGCACTTTGCCAATCTGTGTCAAGAAGAAGTAATTGAATGAGTCACATGTTTAGAGCTTGAAAGAATAACACTGTATATGTTGTAGAGAATATACATATATTTATTAATTCATTTCATAAACCTTCATCTTTCATCACATTGTGTTGTCATTTAACCCCAGCATCCATTCAGGTCAAGTCCTGTTACAATCCCGTACGTGGTACAAATGACACAAGTCTTTTAGAATGTTTTTCTGTCTGCACATCACCGTGAATAAACATTTAAGTTGATATAATATTGCTATAATATTGCTATAATATTGCAATAATATTGACATAATATTGATATAATATTGACTTATTTTTTACATAATATTGCTATGATATTGCTATAATATTGACATAATATTGACATAATATTGACATAATATTGATATAATATCGATATAATATTGACATATTATTGATATAATATTGCTATAATATTGACATAATATTGATATAATATTGCTATAATATTGCTATAATATTGACATAATAGTGCACTCTAGAGAAGAGCATTTCGAAACCTCAAAGATTTTGAAACATATTTTTAAAATGATGAAATCTGACAACTAATGAAATCTTTACATCTACATAGCTTAGTATGTTGAATGTAATAGTTTTTTCTTTAACAATATTCACTATTTTCAACACACACAAACAAGAAAAAGCCATCAAAACACAGCAAAACAAGAGTTGTCTCCCTTGTCAACACAATAAATATCTTGTGTTTCTCCATAGTTGACATTATTCCTGTCTTGTATTTCCCCCAAGTCTACACAATTTTGTCTTAGATTTATTTAGTCTGCACTATAATTTTCTAGTGTTTTTCCAGTCAAAAATATAATTGTTTCTCCATATTTAACACTATAATTATATTGTATTTTTCCATAGAGAACATAAAGTTAAATTGCTTCTCCATATTTAACACTATCATTGTATTATTTCTCCATATTTAAAAATATAATTGTATTGAATTTCTCCACAGTCAACATATAATTAATTGCATTGTATTTCTCCACAGTCAACATGTAATTGTAGTGTATTTCTCCATATTTAAAACTACAATTGTATTGTATTTCTCCATAGTCTATACTTGAATTTAATTGCACATCTCCACTATAAATTGGTTACTGACACTGGACATGGGATTGCGCATTCTCTGGCGATGTCTGGGATCCAAACAAGCTATTTATTTCTACATGGAAGGAATCTCTGATGGTTCAAACCTACAAAGAAAAGTATACAGCATTAAAACTATAAATGGGATGCATCAGTTTAGTAGAAAAAAACAGCAGGCTGCATGTTGCATATCACTTAGGCACAACAACTTTGTTAAAGTACCCTTTGCCAATCTGTACTTAAAATAATACCTATAACATTATATGATACAAGGACAGATTGATCATTTTGTTATCCGGTTTTCCAACCAAAACTTTAATAAAATGTTTCAGCAGCACTTGAAGCTATAACTAAGTTCCTCATATATAAACTTGATCACATATACTTTCATTTATTGAATCTGTACCACAGAACCATTTCGAAGACCATCCAATCCACAGACATCAAAGAATTGTAGATGACATAAATATGGATGAATAATCTATTATGCACTCAATTTGCATCCCTGTCCCATTTCCCTATCTAAATGTCATGAGAAATCATTTTCATGTCCTATAATGATATTGTTTGTATACTGTACTTACGTTTTGCTCATACTTCATTATTTTACATTGCAGTTAGCAGGCTTCATAGACGGAGATCACCTGTCTCCTTTGCATCTCTAACTCTTTGCTGAATGCCTGACCAACAATTACATCAATGTCACGAAGCACTGAATCAATCTTTTTCCAGTAGTTGTCAAATTCTTGTTGGCTAATCTGTCCATCCACGGTGTGACCACATATCTCATTCCTATATAAATGAATTCGCTCCACACTAGCTCCAAGAGATTTGTCCCTTGGCCTATCTTGTGGAGCAACTCCCCAAGCCGTTGATGGAGGTTTAACATTACTGATATTTCTTATCAGAGTGTACAACAAAGAGATATCAAACTTATCAATCGAAGCCATATTCTGACGCTTGGGATCTGGAAAGATAATTTTACACTGATCCTTGTTCAGAAGAGCCTTTTGCCTTTTGCCGGATCTGTTCTGTGTCCCGCTGATTAGTTTACTTTTGTTGGCTAGGATTGCCTGGAATATGTCTGGATGATGTGCTGGATGATTGGTACGTAAAATGGTTCTCATGGCGTTTCCACAAATGGCTACCATTGCGACACAGAGGCGAGCATGATTCATGTGCTCTCGTGTTATTGGTGCAGCAGGATCATGTACCTAAAATAATTAAGGTCAGCATAAACCACAAGACAGCACAGTTTTACTTGCATATAATATCGCTTTTACTGAAGGATCAGAAAATCAAATGCGTACAAGATTAAATGAGAAATACACTGGTTTTTAATGTAAGCATATGAGTAAACACTCTTTTCAATACACCTTTCAGCCCATTCCCCATTTGTAGGTCGATGGGTGATTATATAAATTGCTGGCAATAATACCAATGACATTATATGTTACAATGACAGATTGCTCATGTTATCCAGTTTTTCAAACCAAAACTTTTATTGTGAAGACTTGGGAAAGTGCAAGACAGATATAGTGTCAACTAAAGAGAGACAACAAATGTATTGTGTTGACTATGAACAATGAGAATGAGAATTAATACATCACTAGGATAGTAATGGTCTAATATATGTAATATCTTAACTTTTAACATTTTTCTTATAATTTGTAACATTGTTCTTGTAATTCGAGACATGCAATAATACTCATAAGTATTGGAGAACATATCCAAATTGAAAATGTATATTGGACCAATACATTACAGATGGATCTCATCCTGAACTTATATTCCACATTCTAAGTTTGATCAAAGCTTTTGGACAATTTGTCATTGAAAACCTTTTTAGATGTTTCGTAATTAAATTTGGCAATGAAGACCTGTTCCAACTATTCACGACTGAACTAAAACACTGCTATTTAATCCAGGCTACTGTACATTAAGCTCAAATTTATAAAAGAATGTATTAATTGAATCACATGTTATTTTAATAAAACATTCAATGCTCCTGTGTGGATTGTCTCCAAGTTTTACCATAATCAAGAAACACTCTCAAAAATTCCCAATGGAAGTCAAATGACTTGAAGTGATTCTAGTATTTCAGTACATTACATAATACATTTTCAATAATAATGTTTTTTATACAGAATTTATTTTATAATACCATACAGTTACTCTAGACTCTGGTATTTGTTTCCACCCATCAACCATCATCAAACTGTATCCAAATGAGCTATTAACACATACCAATATCATATCATGTTACATGATTTCTTGCAAATTACCAAATATATTATTGCTTTTTCCACTGATAACTTTTCTTATATTATAGTGTTATCACTTGGGAAAGAGTAATCTCACCTTTGACTTTGGCATTTTTATGCTCAAGCATATAAAAAAAAAATAACAGCACCCTCATAAAATGACAATACTAGTATTTCCCTTCCATTCAGTAATACAGAAAACAATTTACCTCATCAAACAACCACATATCAAAAGGTGATGAGAAACAGGAACCAATATTTTCAGGGATATCTTGAGATTCGATTAACTGTAAACATAGTTGATATTTTAGGTTCGGATCCTGATGTGAGAGATTCAGAGTAATGAACTTTCTAACTCTGGTGCACATCTTTGCATTGACTTGATCAATACCCATTCCTGTAATTCTTGCAAAAACTGCTTGGCTCTCACAGTGCAAAACTAATCTATGTACAGGATCAAGGTCAAAAACAGTGCAATTTTGGAAAATTAGACTTTCGGATGTGTTCTTCCTCTTGGAAACCGGCCATCGAGCTAAACAGGCTGCAGTAAGCTTTTGGAAGATTTCAAGCAGCATAGACGTTCCTTTAATGACCCAGCACAGGACGGATGTACTAACCATACGGGCATCTGTTTCGGGAGCGATAACTTCTCTTGGAGATTCTTTATGAAGCATATAGGGGGTAAAGAAGTAGTTATCCTCCTACAATTATATATATATATATATATATATATATATATATATATATATATATATCTTAACTACAGTAGCTTTATTTCCAAACAATTTAGCTGTCATACACCAGAAAATGTAAGCCACACAACTGTACAGTTATAGCTATACTGTTTCTAATATGATTTAATATTTGAAAAAAGTAGACATACTAAATTGAAAATAGATAACTTAGTCGGTGTGCACATTCAGTCCAGTCAGATGATACAGATTTATTTACTTAGGGCCTCAAGCGTGCATCAAATGATAAGAAAGGTTAGCTTATCAAATAATTTTATTTGCTCTGAATCTGGACACGAGCTGAATAATAATAAAGGCTAGTTGTTAACACTATCCAGTTTTATTTTCTATAGCAATGAAATGTGAAGAAGGATGACAGAAGTTTAGAAGTTCTTAATAACATCTGTTTTTACTGTTTAATTAAGGCTTAGACAATACACATTTTGTTGTAAACGTGTATTCATTAGATATACATTGCCACATTTTCAATGGCATCTACTGTATGGAATGATCAATATAATGTATATATTACGGTACTATAAGTATTTTTAGGTCAACACTAAGCCAAGAAATAATCAACATGGTAAGCTAATTTTAAGTCATAAAATAATCAACATGATGCGTTAACTCTAAGCCAATAAATAGCATGGTAATCTAACTCTAAGCCAAGAAGTAATACGCATTGAGAGCTAACTCTCAGCCAAGAAATAATCAGCACAGTGAGCTAATTCTAAGCCAAGAAATATAATCAGAAAAGTGAGCTAATTTTAAGCCAAGAAATATTCAGCACGATAAGCTAACTCTAAGCAAAAAATATAATATAAACATTATATATGTATCTATCTAATATATGTATACACACCAATTTGGATTATATTCCATAACAAAAGGAATGATCTCTTTATGACTTTACATTGTAGTGATTCAAGTTATATAAGAGAAGATAATTTTTGGAAAGCAATATAAATATCTATAGGGTAATTTCTATTTAAAAATGTTGACAAAAGCCTGTTAAAGATGATTTAAAAACGATGACCTCCACTCTAATTGTTCTATATATTTTTGCTTCACTATATCTGTATCACGTTTACACATGATTTAGGATGGCATGAAAACTATTCAACATATTGATGACTATTTGGGTTTCAAAACATGAACAATGTCAATATCCACAAATGATGCTCTGCATATCTACATGTGTCCGTTTCAATGTTAATTATTTGTTACAGTGTCGGTAAATTAAGTTGTTAATATGACCTTTGACATCACTTGTTTATGTCACAATATTTATATGTAATGACGTTTTAATTCAGTGTGATAAAGCAATAAAGCAAAACTGGGCAGACATCGTGCATGTTGGTGTTGGTTATAGATACACACACTTACGCACATATATATATATATATATATATATATATATATATATATATATATATATATATATATATATATATATATATATATATATATATATGCCATCGAATAAACTGAATGAATTGCAGAATCCTTCCTTAAAGAGCTAAATTGAGTGAAGGAAGTTGCCGTAATAATATCAACTCAATTATTTCAAGAGCTGATTCCTTATTCATGATATTACAGGAATCAAGGACAGTTTACTTATGCATATAGTAAATGAATGAAGGACAGATTCCTTATGTATTGATAATAAATGAATGAAGAACAGATTCCTTAAGCATGATATTTAATGAATGAAGGACATATTCCTTATGTACGATATTAAATGAATGAAAGACAGATTCCTTATTCATGATATTAAATTAATGAAAGACAGACACCTTCAGCATGATAAAATATGAATGAACGACAGTTTCCTGAAGCATGATATTAAATGAATGAAAGTCAGATTCCTTTTTTTATGATTTTAAATGAAAAAGACAGATTCAGTATGCATGATGTTAAATGAATGAAGGACAGATTAATTAAGCACGATATTAAATGAATGAAAGACACATTCCTTAGCAGAATATTTAATGAACGAAACATTGATTCTTAAGCATAATATTCAATGAATGAATGACAGATTCCTTATTCATGATATTAAATTAATGAAAGACAGACGCCTTCAGCATGATAAAAAACGAATGAAAGATAGATTCCTTTTTCATGATATTAAATGAAAGACAGATTCCTTATGCATGATATTAAATGAATGCAGGACAGATTAATTAAGCCCAATATTAAATGAATGAAGGACACATTCCTTAAGCATGATAATAAGGAAATGAAGGGCAGCCTCCCTAAGCATGATATTAAAATAACGAAGGACACATTCCTTAAGCAGGGTATTTAATGAATGAAAGACTGATTCTTAAGCATGATATTCAATGAATGAATGACAGATTCCTTATGCAGGATATTTAATGAATGAAAGACATATTCCTTATTCATGATATTAAATTAATGAAAGACAGACACCTTCAGCATGATAAAAAATGAATGAACGACAGATTACTTAAGCATGATATTAAATGAATGAAAGTCAGATTCCTTTTTCATGATTTTAAATGAAAAAGACAGATTCATTATGCATGATATTTAATGAATGAAGGACACATTAGCAGCAGAGGGGGCGAATCAGACAACTTTTTTTTGTTTTTATTTTTGATTATACCCCCTCCAAAATAACACTAGACCCTTCTCGCGAAAAAATAAGTCTCCGACCCTTGTCTGAAAACATTCGCGTCGCAACGTCGTTGTCACTCGCCCCCTCTGCTGCTAGAACTTTCAGTTGGGGTTAACCGAATATTTGATCCAGTCCTTAGGACGAAAATCATTTATGATTTCACAAATAGACTAATTTGTAAAACCTCCTCTTGTAAATCAATCAGATTATTAGACTGATCTGTGAGTTTGAAATTAATTCTGGTTAATGAATTATTATGACATCGCATATAGACTGGATTCACCGGGGACTCAATTATTAAAAATCCTGGAGGGGCTGTTGGTGCAAATGAATACAAAATATATCCTTGCTGAGCTTGATTTGATCGTTCTAAATTTATTTGATAGCTTCCTTCGATCACATCACATACTAAATTGAGCGCAATCACCGTTGAAATATTCACGTTGAACGGAGCAATATGCCTGCCACCACCATCTGGGTCATTATTGTGTTTGAGGGTTTTTATTTCCGGTGATGTTGTTTTTTTCCACGTATCATGAATTATTTTAAAACCAACATCGATGGCATCACTGAGAAGTCTTTTTAGTTCTGGTACGTTATATCCTGGTAGTTTGAATGTTGGGATATCTTCAACGCGGATTTTATAATCTGATGCAAATCCGTCTCTCGATATGGGATTATCTTCATCTAATATATCCTGAATAATTTTTAAATTAAATGTTTCCATATCGTCGATAATTTTGTTGCATGTTTCTACGACGCTGATAAATTCATCTCGGGTGAGAAAGCCGGATTTAAGAGATATTAACAACAGCGAAAAATCATTATTCATTGCCTTGAAATTGTCATTGATTTTAAGATCGTGAGCAGTAAGAAATCTCTCTCCCTTATTTATTATATTGTGAAGGACATTAAAAAAATCTGTAGTGATTTGGTGATCTTTATAACTTTCTACTGGATTATTGGGTTTTATTCTGTCGGTGATATAATCAGTTTTTTGTGGTTCTGGTAATTTAACGGTTTTTCCACCGGGTGGGATTTCAGGCCATCCCAGTACGGTTCTAATAGAACTCTGATAGATATCTACGACGTAACCCTCTGTGCTTATTTCAATGGCAGATGATAGTGTTGGCTCATGAACTGTTATAGCTATTTTTGATTCTTTTCCAGTAATCAATTTTATTCTACGTTGCAATTCGTTATTGATTTGTTCAATTTGGTATGATCCGGTTGGTATGGAAACAACGTTCCAGTCTGGGGTACCGTCGTCTTTATTCTTATTTGCAAATACCAGGGAATTATTCGGTTGTTGACCACCAAATGATTTTGATCTGATATTTGGCCAACTATGGTATACTCGTAATTTTGCTAGCGCGATTTCCTTCACTGGGACCGGAGAGGGGAAATTCACACTGAATTCTGGATTCGTTGAGGTTATTGAGATCATGCTGGTTTGTACTGGGTTTGTGTTCTCCACTATTTGTTGAAGTAATTCCATCTGTGTTGTCATTGTTATTATACTCATGATGTATTTCTAATTTTGACATCGCAGAATCATATATATCTACCATCGCTGAAAACTCACTCTCTGATATAATTGTATCATCGAGAGATGACGATATCAATGAGGATAATTGCGAGTATGCAGTAGACACAACATGAAATTGAATTATGTAGTCTTGTAGTTTCCGTTGGCTGCATGAGGATATTTTTTTTGTGATTATTGAAATTATTCCAGCGATTGTTGTTGCCGCAGAAATGCAAATTGGAACAGCTATCGGGGCCATCATTGTCACTGAAGACAGTATAATACCAGCTCCGGTGATTACACCACTCACAGCGTACACAGTAACATCAATTGCGGTAATTCTCCTGCGATATTTTTTAATTTTCAATTCATACTCCTCAGACAAGGTTTTGAGTCTAGTTTGATACTCTCTGATCTGATCATAGCGATATTGCGATGATGAAATCATTTTTTATTTTAAATGTTCATCATTGAATTGCAGAATTATTTATCGCCAGGTACTTCTGCTACATATTCTATCACCCACGGCATCGTTAATCTAACTGATCTACCTCTAACCACACTTATTTTAAAAAGTACTTCAACTGGATTAGATTTAAACATTACCGTGTTAACACCTGTTCCTAAAATTTTATCGGTTAAATCGACACATGTTATATTAAAATGTTCGTTAGCTATGATTGTAAATCGATAAATTCCCTCAATGTAATTCAAACCACCAAATATGTAACTGAGCGATGGTCCGTCTTTAACCCAATCGAAGATACCACTGGCTATCGTGTTTACAACATTTTTAACTTCATCGTTATGATTCGGCATTTTTACTCTGCGGGCATCTCGAAGTTCTACAAACGATTGTTCGATAGTTTTTAATGTGTATATCATTTCAGGGAGGGTAATTAGTTTTAAATTTTCATCGCTGAAAAATCTTAAATTAAGCAGGTACAAATCATTATTGCGGTCATTGATGACTTTTTGATCATCTATAAACGTTTTAATTTCAGCGATAGATGGTGTAACTACAATTGGGGATCCAAAGAACTTATGAATGACATTTCTACGGAAACTATTGTAGTTTCTTAAATGATCTTCAAATTCTTTATCGTGGTTTGTAAATCGATCTGTAATCGTCGAAAAAAGTACACCCGGTTTGAGTTTACCCTGATCGGAAAATAACGCAACGGTGTTCTCGATTGCGTTTTGATGTTTAACCAAAATATCATCCAGAGAAATATTACTGGATTTCAATTTACCCTGTTTGTCTTGAAATACAACTATTTCATTCGGGTCAACACTTGTTAAGTTCAACGTCTCAGCGATTTCATCTTTAATTTTTTTTTGTATATCCTTGATAGAATCAGGAGTTGCAGTGTCATCGGGTTTGGGTTTCAGAGGTCTCCCCCAAATATCAATCATGATATTTTATATATCTCTCTCTAAAAAGCGATTACTAGTGTAGTCATTTACGACAAGGTGTGGTGATTTTCTAGATGCTGAAATAGCGTCAAGGACATTTAATACTTCACTGCCGCATATTGTTGGGTCATTGATTTGTTGTGTTGGTAGCGTAGAATACCAAGTCTTCATTGGAAGGGTTTTTATATAACGCATAAACTCTTTTGGTGGGGCTAATCCATATGAATCAAAATAGACAATCCCACGTGGATCAATAGCGTATGCAACCCAGTGAGTTCCAGGTCCGGTGCTGTTATCGAGATTAATAATACCGGTTTCAGTTTTGTTTGGTTGATGTGGTAATTGATCTTTCATAAAAACACCTCTGAAATTTTTAATCACTAGTTTTTTTAGCAGCATCCATTAAATCAAAATTGGACATTGGAACCATAGATTTCTGAATTAATAAACCGTCCCTGGTAGTCTCAGGCCTGATCCGTGAACGGATCTTCCGCTGTACCATGAATACGGGGTTCCTGGTAGTCTTAGACCCTTTCCGCTGTACCATGAATATGGGGTTCCTGGTAGTCTTAGACCCTTTCCCTTTTTTTATACCCTTGACCTTTCTTCGGTTCATATGATTCAGCAATGCTCTGTACCGCTTTTGTTCCCAAGCCTCCAACTACCCCCAATGCGGCCGCTTTTGCTACTGCTGGGGCTGCTGCCGCAACCAATGCTGGTATTGCAGCAAACAACGGAAATATACCACCTGTTTTTATCATATTTTTGATAGCAGCCGAAGAGAGTGTGATCTGAACTCCTTTTTTATCCTTGAAAGCATCATTGAAATGTTTCACTTGACGAGTTGTCAGCGATAATTTATTTGCCCCACCAGTCATTTGATTAGGTTTCAACGTGATTGTGGTTCCACATTGTTTAGCGGATTTTGATTGCAATTTTTTTAACTGACCAGGTGTCAATGACACATTGATATTACTATATGACATTATACAAATACAGATTGATTCTAAATCGTAAAACCATTCAATGGAAATATCCTTCGGATTTTCAATTACATATTTTCCACTGGTGCATCTACCACTCTCATTCTTCCACCAACACCTTCAAGTAGCATTGATTTATCACTGAGAATGACAGCAACCGCTCTATAATTAATAATACCACCAGCACGGGTTACACGGGCTCTGAAGTGTATATCAACGACAGATTGTCTTGTTAAATCAAGATGTTCCAGCGAAAAGTAATAAATCGGATAGAGGCTTTTGAAATCCCATTGTGATATTTGCAAACCGGTATCCACATTTTGATCACGTGCCATAAATGACAACAGGTTATGATAGACACGTGCAATATGATTTTGACCGTAATCAAGTTGCACATCTTCAGATGGTTCCTGTTGTCCGTTTATTCTCAGTGAGACTTCATTAACACCTAACTGATCAAATATCATATGACTTCGTTGTTGATTACCAACTCGCGCAGCATTCTGTAATGCAATAAATATATGACGTGGAGCTGAAACCCCTTGTTTTGATGCCAGGTGCCATGTGAATGTACCATCAACATTGTCTTGTTTAGTATCCGTAGTCACTGATAACCAACTCAATAACGACTTTCCTCCTTGGTCCATAAATGATAACAATTTTTCTTCTGCTGTGATTGATAGAGTTAACACTGGCATCCACAATGATAGTTTTGTTAAAACGACTTTACCATCAGGAACAGCAGCATCACGCCATATTGCATCATTATCAGTACCCTTTCGTACAAGCGCTACTGTGTGTTTAGCTCCATAAATAACTTTTCGGACGTTTCTACAGAATCCGAATATATGATGCAGTGGAATTGCACATGAAAATTGTCGACGCTGTCCTTGTAATGTTGATACACGTGTTGCAAATCCTAGATTGTAAGTAGTAATAGTATTTATGACATCAAAATCACCAGGTGGTCTTGTATATCCGGCTGGTGCTGGATTAACTGCAGTGGCTTGTGTTGCCTTGACTCTAGAATACTGGTTGTGTTCAGCGTTATCAGTAATATCCTTAGAAAACATCATAGATGGACCCGCTGATCTTGTATAATCATCAGAATATCTTGCTAACCCTATGATTGTTGTAGCCACATCAACTTCACGGTCAATGGATTCAATTTCTTTTCCATCAATGAGATATCTAGCGCTTTCAAATAACGCCATGATACCGTTATTAACAAAACCAACTCGGGTAGTTGGGCTAATGTCATATGGAGGATCATTATGTGCAGCATCATTTGTTACAAGTTCTCCTTCTACTTCAATAAACGCTTCACAAGGCAAAAAGTATTTACTGGTATCATGAACTTGAAGTTCAATTCGTGATCGGAGATCTGGTTGTACTGCGTGATAAGAATAAAATTGAAAATCGCGTACAGAATCATCTTTACGCACTGGGGCATCCATATCAAATGCTGGATCAGGTGACCTTTTGAACATTTTATTCTATTTATCAGAGTCTAAATCGGATTTTCCATTTCATCGTGAAAAACGCTAGCGCTTTCGTCGTGGTTTTTTAAAGCCACTTCCTGCTATCATGTTTGCTGTCATGTTATTTTGGTCCTCTTGATTTACCATCGACGCTAGTTTTTCATCTACTGCGTTATTTATTATTTTACTAACACTTGCAGGCATTTCTTCTGTAGATGGCAATGGTACCTGTTTCTTTTTTCGCCTCACTAATGATGTTATTTTATCCTTCGCAGTTGAAAACGCTTTCCCGGCAAGATCTCCAACAGTACTAATACCCTTATCACGAATAACATCAATGGCTTTCATTCCTAGTTGTTTAGCTAACGGCATCACTTTTGGGGCCGTTCTTGAAAAGAATCCTAAAATGGTCTTGCCGAGGCTATCTCCGTAGTATGCTCTATAAACTGGAAACCGTGAATTAACTACATAGACGAGGGTTGGTTTATCATGATTGTAGTGTATAATCATTATTATAAAAACAATAGTGTTTTCAATTGTTATTTAATCGCTATGATAACCATTTGCTAACTCGTCAATGAAATCTCGATATGTTTTGATATCCATGATACCGCCGGCAAATAACCGTTTACAGATATCAGCTGCTTCATTAATTATTTCTGGAGAGTTATTTCCAGCTCGTTTTCCTCCGATGAGAACATCTAATCGTGATATATCATTGATAACACTATCAGGACAAGTGTTTCCAATCCTTGGATTTCCTAATCCACTTCCGCTATAACCAGCTGCTTCATCTAGTTTGTCTGTATCCGTGGTTTGTAAATAATCAAGAGTATCATCATCATCATCAGGTGGTAGTTGTTGTTTTTTAGGTGAAAAAGATATTTTCTTTGCAGGTTGCTGTCGCTTTCTTTGCAATCTTGGCGGTTTTTGTTGTTGTTTAAACTCTTCGTATTGATTATACACGTGATCCACCATCCTGATATATTCAATGTATGATGCACTATCTGTCTTTTTTTGACTTTTTCCAGTTTTGATTTTATAGAATATATCAGCCCAGTGAGTGAAATTCTTAACAAACTTATGATGTTCTGGTTTCAACATTTTTTTTCTGTCTTCATAGGACGCAACAACAAGCGTAGGAATTTCTGTTGGATCAGTCTCATCAATTGCTGCTAACCCTTCTTCGTTAAATCTCATGCGTAAATCATCTACTGTTCTCTTTGATTCTATTTGTTTTGTTTGTTCAGTTTTCGCTGCTATTTTTTCAAGTTCACCAATAACAGATTTTCCCGTCTCGGGACCATCTCCCAGTAAAGCACGCTCTACTCCTTTCGTTGCTGTGGTTACTGGTTTAAACAATTCTTCAGACCCCAGAGCAAAATCAGTTTGTAAACTCTGTCGTTGTTGCAGTTTATTCCTGACAGAGTCGCGAATTGGTATAAATTTCTTAATTGCATCTAGTCGCTCACGAGCCAATCGGGTCGTTAATGCTTCATTGACCATTATTTGAAATCAGAAACCATTTTTCAATTGTAAAACAATTTTTCCCATCGATGATTCCATCCTTAACGGTCCAATTTTTTATTGCTGTGAAATATTTTTATTTTTTATCCATTGATTTTGCCTGTTTTGGTGCCATTTTGGTGGTTTTCAGTTGAAAATCTCAAAGAGATTTTACAGTCAAGTAGTCGATTTTACATGGGATTTTCCATAAGGAAAAGCTGTTAAAACTCATTTTTGATGATTTTTAGCCATTTTTCATCAATTTTTGCCTGTTTTCAGTGATGTTTGGTCATTTTTCATCGATTTTCATCAAAAAACCTCGTAGGGTCAAGTAGTCGATTTTGCATTGGATTTTCCATAGAGAAAAGCTGTTAGGATTCTATTTTATTTTCGCAGTGTGAAATATTTTCACTGATTCAATCAAAAAATGACAAAAAAAAAAATGAAAATCTCAAGGAGATTTTACTGTCTGACAAAATCTTTTGAGGGGCCGGTCAATCAAAATAGTTCATTTTCTTGAATTAACGCTCGTAAGTTTCTAATTTTAGAATTAACTTCCTTTTTCAATTCATATTCGTTACCCAATTCTTTTCGTATTCCTTCCACGATAGTATATAACGGAACAAACACATCTACTTCACTGGAAAATGCAAGAGAGTCTCGAATAGAATTTTGAATTTTTTTGATGAGTGCATATTTCTTTGGCAACATATACTTGTTAGTGCTAACTCCGTATTCTATATCCTGAAAATCCGACTTGATTTGATCAGGATTTAACCCATCTGACAATTTAATATTCTGATTTTTCAATTTTGCAATTTCAACTATGATGCTATTCATAATTTCAGAATTCATATATGATAATACATATTTCTAATTCATTTTTCAAAAAGAAATGAGACGTTAATTTTTTAAAAATTCAGTCTGTATATATAAATATCTTTTTTAAAAATTCAGTCTGTATATATAAATATCTTTTTTAAAAATTCAGTCTGTATATATAAATATATTTTTTTAAATTCAGTCTGTATATATAAATATCTTTTTTAAAAATTCAGTCTGTATATATAAATATCTTTTTTAAAAATTCAGTCTGTATATATAAATATCTTTTTTAAAAATTCAGTCTGTATATATAAATATCTTTTTTAAAAATTAATTCTGTATATATAAATATATTTTTTTAAAATTAATTCTGTATATATAAATATATTTTTTTAAAATTAATTCTGTATATATAAATATATTTTTTAAAAATTCAGTCTGTATATATAAATATATTTTTTTAAATTCAGTCTGTATATATAAATATCTTTTTTAAAAATTCAGTCTGTATATATAAATATAAATGCAGACAAAAATAAATATCAACCATGATGAGCGATTATCAGTCATTTGGCCCCCTTGATATAGGCCGTTGTGGTTCTATTTGCATTGATTGGGTCCCTTATTAGGCCTTTGTGTCTTTCATAGTGTTCCTTTGTTAGAGCATTTTTCTGTTTCTGTTTTATATCAGAATGTTTTTTTTTTGTTTTTGCTCTTTGAGATATGACCCTATGACCGTTTCTATTAGCCTATAATTCATTCTGGGGTTACCCAATGTGCATCCACGTTTTGGCCGGTAATTCATTTTTGAACACCATACGGGGTAACCCAAATGTGATGGAGAGCTAATTACATCCATGGATGGTATTTATTTTAGGTCATTTATATTTACATTCACCGGAAACATATTCCCCTAAGAGTGAATCTAACTCGTCAAATAACGGGTTATAATCACAAGAGGGTATGTTTACGTGAAATGACCTAGAGGTTACATATATACGACAACACATCTTTGGAACTCCTTGGTTGCCTTCACATCCAAGTAAGCCCAAGGGAAACCCGAAACATACATCTCCGAAAGGGGAGGCCTAACGTGGCAAACGCCATCTTAGACCGCCCAGAAGATATGCTTGGGGTGACGTCACAACATATACTTAATTAAGGACAGCACAAATACCGTATATATTTCCACTGAGTGTTGTGGCAAATTGTAGGTATACATATACTTAATTAACTTAATTAAGGATGGATTATAATTCAATGATGATGGGATTATAATTCAATGATGATGTAATGTAGGGCATTTATGTGTTTACATTCACATAACATGCAACCCATGAAATCAAATTCATGGTTGCGTAAGTTGTCAAAAACCGACAACCCACCGCTACCGTAAATTTGATAGCATGGGTTTTGCATGTTATGTGAATGTAAAAACAGAGGGGGCGCCTTCCTCCCCTCAATTAAATAGAAAAAAAAAACATCCATCCGTTTCACCATCAGACAATTGTCTGCTATGGGGCGCGAACATGTGAAGAATAATTGTCTGGGTTTACAAGCCAAACACGATACCGTTAGACCACTGTTCACGTCTATAAAGAATAACGTTTTTTAACGTATATATGTTGTAACTATTCATATGGTATATAAAGGAAATTAATACATCAATCCGCAAGTATGCTATTTTATTTTCTTGATTTACTTATTAATGGTGTTTCACAGTATTTAAATGAGACAGAATATTTGACTTAAACACTAGAACAAAGAATATAATTGTTTAAAAACATGTCTTTTCTTACAAAACAATGCCCAGCGCTGAATCACAATACCCATTAAACAAGTTAACACAATCTAAGGGAGAAAGTATACACGTGTGTTATCCTGTAACGCCTGCATCTCCGGATCACATCCTATGTTATGAAATACGCATTAATCGCACGTGACACAGTATATTTGACTTAAACACTAAAAAAAAAGAAAATATTTCTTTACCTATAAAACAATACTCAGAAGCTAAATCACAATGATAACTCCCTTGGTTATATCATTTAAGAGTGGTCTCCCTTGGTGTTATAGACACACATACGAAAATCAAATTTTCTGATAATACCATTACGGAATGCTTCATAATTAACAAGCACGGAGGGGTGAGGTCTGAATTCTTGGTTCATTTGTATAATAACACTATTTTTCTAATTCATTGTTTGGTTTAATTATAAGTCTCTGTATATAATCTTGAGCAGTCTTTATTATTTTGTCATCGTTGGGGTCAATGGCAGTATTTTTTATTCTTTTATCATAATAGCGTTTTAGTTCCCTGTATCGTTTGCCCCCACACATAACGCATAATTGCGACCTCCCCCTGACCCCAACCCCACATTGAATACAGGGTAACGGACCAAGGCTTCCACGACGAAAGCTTTGCATATGATACCAACAGAATTCATTTCTGCATGATTTGTTACACGGTGTCACTGATCCAATCATAAGCCATTTGCAATGATTCATTATACTTAAATCTTTCATTTAAATGCTTGTTTTAATTATAGTATGGAGGAGTTCGAGAGATTATCGAAAATTAAGCCCTGGAAAAGTGTTCAATTCAATCTTGATAGAGTTTCTGATACACCAAAGAATAAAATTCTTGATAGAACCTTGATTAGTAAAATCAGAGACTGTTTTAATGAATTCAAGCGTGATGGGGCAGCTCATTGTTGGTCAACATTTCGAATTGATGGTGTTGTTGACGCTACCATGAATGATGAAAAAGCAGCAGTGATAATCTCACGTCTTGGGGAAGAAAGAAGTTTTTTTCGAATAAAATTCCTTATCCGTGATAATGGAAAATGGATCATTAGGGACAAATACGAGCCTATTCTTAAGGACAAAAAAACTGTCACTGTGACTCAGGATTCAAAACCAGGAATTTTGACTGGACTTGATAAACCCTACTACGAAAGATCTTATCCTGTCACAGTAGTTGTTTACGGGATATATCCACTCAATGAAAAACCTGATATTTCAAAACTAGCACCCATGAAATATTCGACAGGGCTCAATTGTGTAGCAACACGAATAATAGAACACTTCACAAATGCGTCCCGGGGAAATAAACTAACTGATCTAAGACGAAAAAAAATAACCGAATGGGAACTGACAGTGAAACAGCATGGGGCAACAATTCAAGATATAGCCAAATTAGAAACATCATTGAGATTTCCAATATCGGTAAGGACAATCACCGGAGAAGTATTATACGAATCGAAATATAAATCACAGGGAGCTCCCATTGAAATTATTGATCATAACGCACACGCGTGGTCATCTGCAGTAACAATATTCCCACGGGATAGAACCATAAAATATCTGTTTGGAACCGAAGAGTTTTTTTCAGAGCAGAAATTATTTGATGCTATTTACCATTTGAGTAAAAACGATTCTGTGTCAGTGTGGCTATTTCATAGTACTTCAGACGAAGAATGTAGATTTGATCAGTTTGTAAGGCCCAACGGAGAATTGTACCGTACTGAAGAGCTACATAATCAAATGAAACAACTAGCTAGTGAGTTTTCTCCCCAGAGTTCTCTGGGGGAAGACAACGATCAATTATTAGCAAACTGTTTTACACTTCCATCAGTTGTAGCACATTTTGCTAGGAAGAAAAACGCGTGGAAACCAACCCGAAGTGAGTTCTTATCAGATGTCAAATTGTCCTGTCTTGAATACAGCCATGGAGGATTATGGAACACAAAATACACCGCTGATACCGTTATTTCAGTTGATATGATTGCATGTTATCCAGGAAGTTTTCTTGGGTATGGAGAGTGTGAGAAATATTTCAAACGATTTGGACACCCTACACACGAAATGACCCGTGTTGCTATTAATGGACCACTGCCACATTTCGATTTAACCGGATTCGCTTGTGTAGCATCATTTGAAATGGCTGAAGGGCTTCATCCGTGTAGTTATCTTTGGATTGGTAAACACATGTCTGAAAAACACTGGATGCCAATAGTGTTATTACGGTATATGCTTGATTGTAAGATGTTAAAATCATTAATTGTCAGTGAAGCAATTATATCCTATCGAGCACAGAAATCAGTCTGGTTACCACAACCTGATCTTGAAAAAATAATTAGCGAAGAGCGAAAACTGTTTCCTGATTTTAATGAACAACAAATCATGGATTGGTCCAGACAGTTATTTGAAATCAGAAACAATGAAGCAAAAGATCTTGGACGAAGAATAATCGGTAAATTTACCCAAGGTGGCAAAGATGATAATACGAGATATTCTTCACGATTGATTATAGACAATGCTGAATACGATTTTGTAATCAAAGATTTAACGAATAGGGGCTTATATGTCAATCGTAAGGACGCATTTATGTCCGATGGAACCAAATTGGGTACAATTGTTACTTACACTGATGGTATCCATCAGCAGTACACATATTTGAGAGCTTCTATGCTTGGTTATGCTTCTATCAATCTGTTTTCAATGATCAATAGATTTCCTACCACCGCAGTTAGAGTTGCTACTGACTCATTTTACATAAATAGCAAAATGGCTGATTTTAAGGCTACTGGCAACGAGAATTGGGGGTCATGGAGAATTAAGAAGGAAATGCTTCATGATTATATTCCATCAGCAGATGTTACCATTGAAAATAATTACTTAGAAAGCAATCAGTGTTCAGAATTTTCTAGTGCACCACCGATTTCTGATCCAATCTGTAGATATAAAACAGTTTATTTAAACGGCTGTGGTGGGTCAGGAAAAACAACCCGGGCAATTGAGTTATATCGTGGGAAATCAAACATGATTGTGCTAACACCGACTCACAGACTCGCCAGAGAGATGAAACAACGAGGGGTAAATGCCTGCACTTATCATAGTTTCTTTAGATGGAAGGGAGATAAATGGACTCCTGAGCGCATGGGAGAGAAATTTATTCCTGAAATTATCATGTGGGATGAAATAGACACAGTGTCAGAAGATGTCTTAAAAATATTTCTTGAGTGGTTGTTATTGAAGAATACAAAAATCGTCATGTGCGGTGATCACGGCCAACCTCCACCATTTGTCGGTGCATCCCCCCATGAATGGCTAAAGGGTTTTGTAGACTATTATGAAGAAATTGATACCGATCATAGATCACTTGATAATGAATTAAAAGAATTTAAGAAACTAATTAGATTACAACCGGATAGAATCCAGTGTGAAATAGCCCGTGAAATAATTTCGGAAACTCCCATGAATGAGTTTTGGGAAGCGTGGAGACCAAATGATTTAATCATTGCAAGTAGAAAAATAGTCAGGGATACACTTCAGATGAAGTTATTTGAATTGCATAAACAAAAATTTGCAACACTTCCAGTACCGTTATGTTATAGGCCATCGGATACACGAAAACAGAACATCGAAGTTGATATTCCAGGACCAAAATCCGAAGGATTTCAAAGACAGATTCTCGTATTAAATGATATTGTGCTGGTTGATATCAATGTCGTTGAAGATGCATTGCGTGCTAATAAATCCCCATGGACGCTAGGTTATGCAGCAACAATACACTCTTCACAGGGATTGACTATATCGGATACAATTGTTTGGATAGTAGATAATCGCATAGAATGGTCGAATTTAGTCTATCTCGCAGTGTCTAGAGTACGAAAAATAAATCAACTTCGAAGAATTGTCTTCGATGATGAAATCATTGGCGATGATAATGACACCACAATAGATGATATTATTGATAAAAAACTCTCCGGTTACAAACAACAAGACAAAAAAAAACAACGAGAATTTGATATTGATGCTGAATTAATAATTACTCTGAAGCAACAACAGAATAATCACTGCGCGAGTTGCAATTGTATAATGCGTTGGCAGTATTCGGATAAGGATCCTCGCCAATTCACCGTGGACAGAAAAAATAACAATCTCGGTCATGTCAGAAATAATGTGATGTTGACTTGTCTTGAGTGCAATAGACGCAAGGGTGCTAGTTAAGCCCATGCGGTGGTAATTGAGTATCCTCAGGTATCACCTGTAATTGTTGTCTAGTAAAACCCCGTTGAGGGGCAGTTGAATCCAGTTTATAGATTGGAAGTCTACCCGTAGATCGTGTTATACTAGATATCTTATGTGCAGTAACACTCCAAATAGGATCAGTAGCCCTTTTTGTGCCACCCTCAAGCTCTCCTGGTTCGTATCAGTACCTCACAATGACATTACTACCAAGAATTGGTTGGGAAACGCTAAAATCTTTTTGAATTTCCATTTCAGGTATTGACTTCTTTTTAATCGCATTGATAGGTTTCATGTTGATGGTTCTAGTAATCTCGTTATTCAGTGCAGTAATCACAGCTGGTAACCTTTTAACCCATTCACGGGATCTTTTTTCTTGGATGAATTCTTTTGCGTATTGATATCCAAATAACCGCTCAGCAAGGGTTTTATTAAATCGTTCTACAATGGCCTGATCACGATGCAGTGCAGTATGCCCTCGTCTGATAGCGACATTGTGATATTTCATTGTAGATAACACTGCACCCTGAAATTCCTTGCCAGGATCAACTTGTAATAGATTTGGCCAGTGCAGAGGACTCCTTCGATAAATCCTTTCAAATGCAGAAGCCACTTCAGTGGCTGATTTTGTTTTTAACGGTTCTGCTTCTTTGTATCGACTTGCAATATCAACTACGGTTAATGCGTATTTGTAACCACGATCATGTTGCAGAAATAATAGATCAGCCTGATGAACTTCATTGGGTCCGGTCACATCAAAATGCGAGAAATTGATTTGTTTAGGCGGTGGTAGATAAATTTGCCATAGTGCCTGTTTGGATAACCAATGAGCCGCAGTGGTTTTTTTCACTTTCGCAGCACTAGCGAGTTTATGGATTGCTGATTTACCCCTCCAGTATCCTCTTGGGGAATAATAAATAGATTCCATGTTGTTATTAATTACCAGCCCCTAACATCAATTTACTTTTCATAGCCGATTTTATCAAAAAGGAAGCCAATTTTTCTTTGAAAGATTTATCAGAAATAGCATTTAACGCATGAATTAATTTCACATCTGCTAGATGCCTGTGCTGCAGATTACTGCTTTTATAAGATACATCATGAAGGTGACAGGCCTTATCAATAGCGTTTATTGGTTCCTCACCGGGTCGGGGCTGATTTTGATCATTGAGTCTGATATCAAGTCTGGTTCCCGGTCCACAGTAGCTATATCCTGGAAAACGTTTTTCTCCGGGGTATTTTGCCCATGGGGTTCCAGGGAGTTTTGCTAATTTGGCTGCGATATCACCTCCTCTTTTTTTTTTAAAGGTTCCTTGAGTTCCTTGGGTTTAGAAACAAATCTAAATTTCTTTATACTACATTGTACGCATTTACCAGAAAGCGCTGATCGGTTATTTTTAGTTGTAATCGTCGTCAAGTCATCTGTGCCAGTACGTTTTTTACACTTCACACAATATAGATCCATAATTTATATATAACGGCATGAATATAATTGATTATTCAGCTACCCGACGACGGGAACCTATTAAACATCATGAAATGTTGCCGAATTCAATTAGAATGATTATAATCGGACCATCTGGAAGCGGAAAGACACAACTGCTACTTAATTTGATAACGAGATGGATGAAATGGAACAAATTGTATTTAATAGCCCCGAGTGTAGACGATCAGCGATGCTATAAAGTGCTAAAGGATTTTAACGAGAAAGCAAAAGAATTTCAAATCGATGAAGATTTTATTGAGTTTATTACTGATATAGAGGAAGCCCCTTCCGTGGAAGACATCGATGGAAGTATTAACAATTTAGTGGTATACGATGATATCATGTTAGATAATCAAAAAAATCCTGCTAGAATATTTTCCCGAGGCAGGCATAAAAACACTGATGTGATCTATGTCACTCAACGATACACACAAATACCAAAAGTGATCAGAGATAATTGCAATGTGTTGTGTGTATTTAACGGCGTTGATACTCATACGCTACGAAATATTCATCAAACTTGGTGCAGCGGTGATATGAATCATAATCAGTTTAGAAATTTCTTTAGTCACGCTCAGTCAAAACCACACGGATTTGTGACAATAAATTTAGCAGACCCTAGGACACGATATCGTATCGGACTTGATCAAATATTCGGTTAAAATCACCGTTAACCTAGAACTGAAAGTTCTAGCAGCAGAGGGGGCGAGTGACAACGACGTTGCGACGCGAATGTTTTCAGACAAGGGTCGGAGACTTATTTTTTCGCGAGAAGGGTCTAGTGTTATTTTGGAGGGGGTATAATCAAAAATAAAAACAAAAAAAAGTTGTCTGATTCGCCCCCTCTGCTGCTACATTCCTTAAGCATGATAATAAATAAAAGAAGGGCAGCCTACTTAAGCATAATATTAAATGAATGAAGGACACATTCCTTAGCAGAATATTTAATGAATGAAACACTGGTTCTTAAGAATGATATTCAATGAATGAATGACAGATTCCTTAAGCAGGATATATAATGAATGAAAGACTGATTCTTAAGCATGATATTCAATGAATGAATGACAGATTCCTTATGCAGGATATTTAATGAATGAAAGACATATTCCTTATTCATGATATTAAATTAATGAAAGACAGACACCTTCAGCATGATAAAAAATGAATGAACGACAGATTACTTAAGCATGATATTAAATGAATGAAAGTCAGATTCCTTTTTCATGATTTTAAATGAAAAAGACAGATTCATTATGCATGATATTTAATGAATGAAGGACACATTCCTTAAGCATGATAATAAATAAAAGAAGGGCAGCCTACTTAAGCATAATATTAAATGAATGAAGGACACATTCCTTAGCAGAATATTTAATGAATGAAACACTGGTTCTTAAGAATGATATTCAATGAATGAATGACAGATTCCTTAAGCAGGATATATAATGAATGAAAGACAGATTCTTTATTCACGACATTAAATTAATGAAAGACATACGCCTTCAGCATGATAAATATGAATGAAAGACAGATTCCTTTTTCATGATATTAAATGAAAGACAGATTCCTTATGCATGATATTAAATGAATAAAGGACACATCCATTAAGCATGATAATAAGTAAATTAAGGGCAGCCTCCTTAAGCATGATATTAAAATAACGAAGGACAAATTCCTTATGTATGATGTTGTTGTTGCTGGGTTTAATGCCATTTTTCAGCACACGATAGGCCATACATGGCGGGAGGAGAAACCCGAAGAAAAAAAATGGAAAAAAAGACCGACCAGCGAGAAGCTACTGGCAACCTTTCTTACATAACTACATGAGCCGAATCATAGTCTCGAACCCACGCAGACAGAGGTGAGATGGCAATGATCCGTAAAGGTGAATGCTTTAGACCACTCAGCCACTCGGGGCTCCTCCTTATGTATGATATTTATCATGTGAGGGACAGCTTCCCCATGCATGATATTAAACGAATGAAGGACATATACTTTATGCATGATATTAAACTAACGAAGAATAGATTCCTTATGCATGATATAAAATGTTGTTGTTGTAGGGTTTAACGTAATTTTGTAGCACACGATAAGCTATACATGGCAGCATGTATTATTGGTGGAAAAAGAACCCCGGGAAAACCACCGGAAAGACCCACTGACCCACGAGAAGCTACATTCAAGCTTTCTCACTTAACTACATGAGCCGAATCTTAAGACTCAAACCCTCGGAGACAGAGGTGAGATGTCAGTGATCCATATTGGAGAGTGCTTTGGACCACTCGGCAACTCCTTATGCATGCTATTAAACAAATGAGGGACAGATTCCTTATACACGATATTAAATGAATGAAGGACAGATTCCTTATGCATGATATAAAATAAAGGACAGATTCCTTAAGCATGATATTAAATGAATGAAGGACAGATTCCTAATGCATGATATAAAATGAATGAAGGACAGATTCCTCATGCATGATATTTAATGAATGAAGGACAGATTCCTTATGCATGATATTAAATGAATGAAGGACAAATTCCTTATGAGTAAAGATACGAAGGACAGATTCCTTAAGCATGATATTAAATGAATGAAAGGCTTTATTTCTTATGAATGATATTAAGTGAATGAAGGACAGATTTGTTAAGCATGATATTAAATATATATAGTCTAATGTTTGATCAATGATACTTTTGTTACAAGAGATCTTACTTGATGGTATTCGATAGGTATAGAAAATGAAGAATTCCATGATAACACGACAATGATTAATCCATGCTTTCAAATTAAATATAATCTTGGCAGTAAATCTTATTGCAAAATGCCACAGTTTTTAAATTATCTTAGACTTATAATTTTAAATTACTTGTACTATTAATTGTTTGCATGTATGTTAGTGTTCCACTGTTTTTAAAAATCTCAACCTTTATTCATGAATTTGCAGTTTCCATATTTGTCATCCTACGATTCACAATTTTGACTCTTGACGACAGGTGAAACTTTGCACAAAAATCAGGGTGAAATTAGAATATCATAGACTGACCTTTACTCCATTTTCATTGAAGGCCCTAGCCTTAACAATGATATTTAACTGCTACATCGTATTCAGGAAGTAATCTTTTCTTTCATGTAGTTCTTTATTCCTTTCCTCTGCATAAATTACATCTAGATAATAAGAAATAGTTTGGGATACAACGAAAGCTTGGACATGTAGAATCTTACGAGATACTTTTAAAAACAATCATTTTGAAGAATATGAAAACTATATTATATGAAATATTACTAAATTGACACCTTTAATGTTAAACACACACACACAACATATTAGCATTAATTTATCCACGCATGTCCGTTGTTTACGTAATATCCCAAATTAATTATTGTTCCAGATCAGATTTTTCCAAACAAGTTATTATTTTGTTTCGCAAAACTATGTGGACCTAAAGCAAATCTTTCGACTAAAATAATGGATATTAATTTGTACCATGCATTATAGAGTAATGCAATGGTTATTAATTTGTACCATGCATTATTAGACTAATGTAATGGATATTAATTTGTACCATGCATTATTAGACTAATGTAATGGATATTAATTTGTACTATGCATTATTAGACTAATGTATTAGATATTAATTTGTACCATGCATTATTAGACTAAAATAATGGATATTAATTTGTACCATGCATTATTAGACTAATGTAATGGATGTTAATTGGAACCATACATTATTAGACTAATGTAATGGATATTACTTTGTACCATTCATTATTAGACTAATGTAATGGTTATTAATTTGTGCCATGCATTATTAGACTAATGTAATGGTTATTAATTTGTACCATGCATTATTAGACTAATGTAATGGTTATTAATTTGTACCATGCATTATTTAGACTAATGTAATGGATATTAATTTGTACCATGCATTATTAGACTAATGTAATGGATATTAATTTGTACTATGCATTATTAGACTAATGTAATAGATATTAATTTGTACCATGCATTATTAGACTAAAATAATGGATATTAATTTGTACCATGCATTATTAGACTAATGTAATGGATATTAATTTGTACCATGCATTATTAGACTAATGTAATGGTTATTAATTTGTTCCATGCATTATTAGACTAATGTAATGGATATTAATTTGTACCATGCGTTATTAGATTAATGTAATGGATATTAATTTGTACCATGCATTATTTAGACTAATGTAATGGATATTAATTTGTACCATGCATTATTAGACTAATGTAATGGATATTAATTTGTACTATGCATTATTAGACTAATGTAATAGATATTAATTTGTACCATGCATTATTAGACTAAAATAATGGATATTAATTTGTACCATGCATTATTAGACTAATGTAATGGATGTTAATTTGAACCATGCATTATTAGACTAATGTAATGGATATTACTTTGTACCATTCATTATTAGACTAATGTAATGGTTATTAATTTGTGCCATGCATTATTAGACTAATGTAATGGTTATTAATTTGTACCATGCATTATAGACTAATGTAATGGTTATTAATTTGTACCATGCATTATAGAGTAATGTAATGGTTATTAATTTGTACCATGCATTATTAGACTAATGTAATGGATATTAATTTGTACCATGCATTATAGACTAATGTAATGGATATTAAGTTGTACCATGCATTATAGACTAATGTGATGGATATTAAGTTGTACCATGCATTATAGACTAATGTAATGGATATTTAATAATGCAGTCTGAATTATGTTCTATATTACTATCCTACTCTTGTTTTAAAAATTGTAAAGCCATGATCATTTGTGTTTTTTCTGGTCTGACATGTTTTTAAGTTTGAAATGATCAATCTGCTCATTTTCAGTACATAACATCCATAAATCACACTGTAATGTCAGTTTCACTTAATATCTGGTGCCATTTTGTTTAAAAGTACAGACTGGTCTACTATCTAACTGCCATATCAATGTAATAAATCTGAGAGGCAAAGTTTCATATTGATACAACCTTTCTGCTTTCCAGCGAATCTGTTATATACAGTTGCTAAAAAAAGAAGATAAGGAAAAAAATGGTATGTCTATGACATCTTGTACTTGTGTGATCCTCTTATACAGCTATCAATAATATTCTCAGATTTACAAGACACTGAGAAGAGATGATAATACAATTGTCAAACAACTTTTGATTGCATTACACTTATATTAGCTATAATATATTTAGAAAAACAAGAGTAATGCATATACAATTAAGCGAAATTTGGTTTAATGATTGGCATGAATGAGTTTATATTAAGTCTCAGCTCATTCTTAGTATATTCCAGACAAAATAGCAAAACAGAGATTGAGCGAGTCAATGAATACTCAAGTATCAAGCCACTGACCCATTGGCAAGATTTATTTCCATGGATCTTTGGTTACAAAATATAGGCTAGCAAACACCACACTGTGTGTAAAATGAAATAATTAGGACTTCTACATAGCCAATATGAATCTATCCCATCAACTATAATGAGATCCAATCATCATCAACATTATCATATCAGAAAATTCAAACCACATTAAACTAATGTAAATATATTACATGTTGAAGAAAGAATACGGAATATACCTAAAATGAGATAAAAACTACAAACCTATCAGTTCAGGGGTAAGTTTGCCCTGACTTTTGTACTCAAGAAATTTTTCCTTCATATCAGGACGATTCTGCTCAATGAATATCTCAGTAGCCTTGAGGGTCTCTTGGCCATCAATTAACCTATGTGGACCCTTACTGAAAATTAAAATACATTTTGCTGTAAGTAAACATGATATTATAGCTCCCTTTTTCTACAAGTCATTCTGAAATAGAGAGAGCACCATTTGTGTTGCCGATTAAAATTCATCTCACTCTACTATAACTCTCACCTGCCCTAACTGGGTGTGGCACATTAACACTCTGTGAGAGTGCTGCTCATAGACTAGCTTGGGTCATGCTTGCTTTATCCAAGATGGTGCTAATAAGACCCTAATGGGAATACTATTGCCATCATCCAGGTATTGTGTAATCTTAAATGATCTATAAGAATCTATTTACAATTGGGACCCTAATTTTCAGATTCTAAATCAGGAAGGAGTATCAATGAAATGTGTGTACTTGATGTCAAAGCATTATATTTTATCAAAGATGTGCTCAGGAGTTCTCTGATGCATTCAGAATCGCACGTATTCATTTTTCATGTACTACATAGTTCAGGCATTTTATTTGTATCTATTTTTGATGGAAAGTTGCACAATAAAAGGTTTCTTGTAATCCAGTTGCTGCAGGCAATACTGATTCTGGCTTGATGGATGGTATTGGTGTATATGCAAAACGAATAGGACCCCTCAGTGGCTACTGTAAGATTTTTACATACAAATGTGGGGATCTGATTTTAATTAGACCGAGTAAAATGAATCTTTGTTTTGTTAAGGGAGAGAAAATATATAAATAGTGCTATTTTTTACCTGAAGTAAATATCTGTGCCAATTTCATTCTGAAATTTAATAAACAAATCCTGCTCCTCTGTGGAAATCTTAATTCCTGCCTGGTTTAAGTTTTCCTCAACACTCTGTTGAATCGGCTGTATAAAAAAATGATAAAAATAATTTAGACTTATATCATTCTTTTTTTGGTTTGATATTTTCTTAATTCTGTAATTTCTTATGTCATGGTCTTTAATATCATATGCAATGCTATCACAAAATCTACATTTGGAAACAATGCTCCTCTAATTTAACAAAGACTTATTGTAAATGTGTTATCTTACAAATGTACCTACATGACATATTTAGTTTCACAAAATGTACTGTAAATGGTTTATCTTACAAATGTACCTACATGCCTTATATTTAATTTGACAAAGCCCTACTGTAAATGTGTTATCTTACAAATCTACATACATGCCTTTTATTTAATTTGACAAAGCCTTACTGTAAATGTGTTATCTTACAAATGTACCTACATGCCTTATATTTAATTTGACAAAGCCTTACTGTAAATGGTTTATCTTACAAATGTACCTACATGCCTTATATTTAATTTGACAAAGCCTTACTGTAAATGTGTTATCTTACAAATCTACAGACATGCCTTATATTTAATACATGATGCATGCAAGTTTACATGGGCTTTATTTGGTCCCATTTTTCACTTATTGTGTAAATGAGAACAAAAAGCTTGCATTTCTGTTAAGTTGTAGCTGTAGGGTTTAATAGCATTTTTCAGACCAGGATAACTAGCTGAGGAAGAACCCAGAATAAATCTGACATCAGCCACCTACGGAAGGGAACCTAGTGAGTAGTTTATCACTTACAACACTGCCCTTGAGACAAGACATCTGCACATGAGTGAGATGGCAATGTTTGGTACAAGTGAGTGCATTAGACCACTCGGCCAACTCGAGGCGTAACGTCCTATAAGGAATGAGGACTCCTCTTATCAAAAGTAACATATTTAAAATGTGCTGCTGATTGGTACCATTTCAGCTTGCATGGCCATCCATTAGATTTAAATTTGGAGTGTAAATTACCAAAGTAGAGACATTTATTTTTCAAACAATGTAAAATATAGCTAATATTTTTATATAACTATACATTAAATATCCAGCATATTTATTTTAATCTGATACTAATTTAGTTTCTCACTTAGAAATTCATAAAAGTTTGACAATTTTAAATATTTTAGAAAGGAAACTAACCCACATATTTGCTATATTATTGTGTGTCAGCATTATATTATGATGTTTACTTCCAAATTATTAATTCCAACCTTAAAATCTAAAGTCGTATCACGGCATCAGCCTTGTTGCTGTATATTCAATTTTTAATTTCGGTGGATTTATTCATTTAAATTATTCATTGCAATATCAAACTGCTCATTAATACTACTTGGAACAAATTATTATTTAGAAATAATTCTGATTTCATTCAAGGACATTTTTGATTTATATTACCGTAATACATCAGGAACTATCATAGTGTCACATTCCAAGTATTGGCATAATATCAAACTTGAGATGTAAACAAGTCAACATATTTAATTGAAATTTAGTAGTACACCACTGGGATTTATTTGGTATTTTATACATTAAGACGGGGCCCCGAGAGGCCATGTGGTCTAACGCGCTCTCCTTTATGAATCACTGCCATCTCACCTCTGTCTGCATGAGTTTGAATCTCAGATTGGGTCAATGCGGGTATGTGAGAAAGTTTGCCAGTAGCTTCTCGTGGGTTGGTGGTTCATTTCGGGTTTTTTCCCAGGTTCTTCCTTCACCATTAATACTGGCCACCATGTATAGCCTATCGTGTGCTGAACAATGGTGTTAAACCCCACAACAACAACAACATCATTAAGACTTGTGATATAATTGTATGACTATTTGGGATTAAATTATTTGTGCTGAGGGAAATACATGTAATTTATTTGTTGAAGTTTTAAACACAATTGGTTTCAGCTCTGTTTTGTAACTTATTTTCACACATTACAATCATAACACATTGTAACAGTATATATATATGAAACAGTCTTAATGTGATTAGTGGACATCAACATATGCAGAACTATTACATTTAAGTCTTACATTTTGTCTTGAACTCATTTAAAGGATACCAAGCTAGTATCAATAATAAATATTTGATAAAGTAAAGAAAACTAAATTAACAGTTATGGTTGAATACATATCTGTACAGCATGGTTGTATAGAAACACATGTCAGCAGAAGATATGAAAATATTCCATGCTGTTCATCACGTGTATCATCAAAACGTGTATGACCACAAATTACGTCATTATTATTATTAAATAAAATGTACAATTATTGTATCATTATTTTCTTAATAAGAAGTTGCTTATGGCCAGGACAGGCATCCCTACCATTTATCAGAAATATCAAACCAGAAATGATTGTTTTGGACTGATGAGAATCCATTTTCTTTACCATACAAAAATGGCCATGTTTAAGTTCTCCATTGTTCATACATTCATTGAATGTTTTAAGATAACTAAATGAAAGATATGGACCCCACTATTGCCATAATTTTCTGCCATTTCATCACAGTCAGCGTACGATCGAATTACGTACCTGTACTTGAATGTACGTTATCAATAGCTCTTTATGCAGATCAAAAATACATTTTGATGTTTGCGATTTTATGCTTATTTAAGTTAATACATCTGGTGGTCTCGAAAATATTATCAGAGATACCATCATATGTTTACTATTATCATATGTATTAATTGATGTATAAATTAAATAACTATTTTAGTATTTTCATCCATGCTTATTTTATGATTTATAAGCACTCTTGTCTATTTGTTTGTATCCCTCTACCAATTTGAAAACAACAATATCAAAGATATAAAATGTAAACAATATAGTCATTTCATTCATCTAAACATAACAGGACAGTGACCAACTTGTTTCAAAACCTGCATTCCCTAACGAGTCACCCTATATCAATAAAGCATTATTATTATTATTATTATTATTATTATTATTATTATTATTATTATTCCCTAAAATGTGACTCCAATCTCTTGACTACACGATTTCAGTCATTTTACAGACTTCGTGTAATTACTGAACCATGCTTACTTACCCATTTTATTGGTTAAAAGAGGGAACTAATCTTTTGGTGAACATCTCACAAAAGGCTGACTGTGTTAAAAAGTCATACCTTTTTGGAAACAAGCAATTTCGTAAGCAATAGTGCAAAATTTGCTTGACAACGGACAATCTGCAATACCGTTTATGTGGTAGACATGTTTATAAGAGCACAATGAAGTCATTTCTACATCAGCTTTAAAGAAATTCCTACATTACTTTTATCCCAAAATCTAGCAATAATAAGCTCATCAGAAACAAAAACCAGCATAAACTTGAAAACATCAAACAATGAGAGAAAATCAGTATAGAACACCCAAAACAATTTCAAACCATCTAAAAATGAGAAAACCAGCATAAATTTCAAGCCATCAAATAATGATAGAAAATATGCATATATTTTAAACCATCATACAATGATAGAAATACAAGATAAATTTCAAGCCATCAAACATTGAGAAAAAAAATCGTCAATCTATATCACATGTTGCGAATTGTGTGCTATGGCTAATATTACACTGAAACTGACTTAATGACACACAATGTCCTAAACTTGATGTGATGCAATAATCAAATATCGAATACTTACAATTTCCTGTCCTATCGGTGTGGATGTCGCCTCAATGACCGGTTGATCTACTTCATCACTAATTTGGACATCTGAATCTGTATGGTTTCCTGTAATAAAAATGTATCATCCAAACTTTAACAAAACCACCACAAGATTGAGTTTCAATGTGGTATTTACTATAAATACAAACAAGCAAGAACCAAATTATTCTTCAATAATACATGCCCAGTTATAACACCGTTAGGAGAGCTAATACAACCTCACAAATAGACCGCTACTTAGGCATAAATGTTACAGATATGAAAGGTCACAGTTTCCAACCCTGGCAGAGTTATACCAAAGATTTTAAAAAATATAACTAACTGGTGACTCACTTGCCACTCAGTAATGAGATGTTAGTGTTAGGACTGGTCGACCTGGTGTCAGAATAATGTGACTGGGTGAGATAAATGCTATATATCTGCATTATGCTAAAGCCTCAGTGCTATACATCACTATAAACTGCCACACTGAATACGACTGAAGACAATGCAGTCATATGACTGAAATATTGTTAAATCTATGCTAAAAATCCAACACACACAGTATATATATATATATATATATATATATATATATATATAACTATGATTTTGTACTGAATTTGGTGTGCGTTGACATTTTACGCTTTGCTTAGGAAACAATTCTTATGCTGCAGAAGATTAATTTTAATTTCCATTATTTGCAAAAGTCAGAGGTAAGAGAAACTTCTGCCAAGTTTATCTTTTTGGTCCGACTAAGACAAATACAGGTCCCAGATCTTGGACCACTACTATTTTAGGCCCTGGTCATATCAAGACAAAGAACTCAAATGTTTGAACAGTTGCCTAAATATATGAAAAAGACTTGTGTCAACACAAGCAGTAATACATTTCCCTTGTGTGATCTATGTCACTACAAGCGATTCAAGAGTGAATGGTTTGGGAAAAATGTGTGAACAACTAATTATTATAACACACACATATATATCAGAGGTAATAAAAACTTCTGCCAAGTTTATCTTTTTGGTCCGACTAGGACAAATACAGGTCCCAGATCTTGGACGACAGCTATTTTAGGCCCTGTGATATGTTTGAACAGTTGCCTAAATATATGAAAAAGACTTTCGTCAACACAAGCTGTAATACACTTCCTTGGTGTGACTTATGTCCCTACAAGCGCTCCAAGAGTGAATGCTTTGGGAAAAATGTTATACTACATAGAGACAATTTTCATATGCAAGACTGAAAACAACTTAGCAGCATGTTGCGCACATCAATGCTCTCAAAGTGCGTAATTTTATAACAACTTTGCACAGTTCAAGAAATCATGCACCCTAGATGGATCTGTGTGTGTGTGTGTGTGAGAGAGAGAGAGAGAGAGAGAGAGAGAGAGAGAGAGAGAGAGAGAGAGAGAGAGAGAGAGAGAGAGAGAGAGAGGGAATAAACATCAAATAGCAAAAGGTCATTTAAGTTCAATCACTGAAAATATGAATGATTGGTGTGAAAAACTAATTATTATAAAAGTGAAAAATGCTGTGTATTATCTGAAATTGTATTATTGGTGGCACCTTTATATTGATTACATAAATGTATGCCCTAGAAAGTCAACAGACTTGACACGTTTTAACATCCATTCATTCTGAAGGGGAGAGACAGAATAAAGGGGAGAGAAATATTAGGGAACTAATGAAATATACGAGTACTGCAATACAGGTCTGAAGAACATGTGCAAGTGAACATATTCTTTCTAAATGCAAAATTAAACAACATGTAGTTCTAAACGTGATATCACCACTGGGGCATAAGCAGCACCACCATTGTGGTTATATCATGTTTCTCCCACTAGTATAGCTCATCAAGAAATATACCAAATGTACTTTGAAGTATAAACTAGAATACCAAATATGCAAAGAGTACATTGCAATGATGGCTGTTTAGTACATCATTTATACACTGCTGTATTCCCACTTTGCACTCATTTTTAGTAAATTACAATGTCACATATATATACCTATTTGAGGCACAACACTACAATTCTCAACGTATTACACACAATTATGGTGATGAACCTAGATTCATTGGATTATATACATGTAACAATTATGTGTCATCGCTCTTACCATGTATCTCATCTTCAGAGTCCTCAGGGCTTGGTTCAGATGGAGGCATTGCCGTCTCAACACTTGACTGCTCATTATCAACCTAAATTTTAAACAGAAGAACTCGTTGGTAAACTATGGCAAAACTTAATGTACGAAAGAACAATGCTCCATGATAAAATCCTGGAGTCAGCACCAATAATATCAGTTTTCCTGATATAATTGACTTGAGACACAGTCATTTAATAAGAACTACAAAAATCATTACTCAACTGTAATTGACAAATTGATTCCATAGCATTTACCATGAATAATAAAACCATCACTCATTTCCCCCAATTACTTATCAATGAAGCACTGGATGACCCTCCCTCCTTGCTGGATACACAGAAAGCAATACTTCAGTTCTCAAGAGGCAAGACACCAGATTTAGACTCCACCCCAGATGATTTCTACAAGGAAGAGGACACAGACCTGATAGAAAGGCTCCACCAACTGCTTTTTACTGACGATGCAGCAAGAGACGAACCCCCCACCCGAAATCAAAGATGCTTCCATAATCCACTTGTATAAGCGCAAACGGAACGTACAGGCCTGCAACAACCACTGGGGTATATCCTTATTCTAAATTGTAGGAAAGATAACGTCAGATTCATACTGAACCACCGAAAAGAATGTGGGACCATCAACATGGTGTTTGCTACGAGGCGGCTACGAGAGAAAAACTAAGAGCAAACACTGACCATTTCTCCATCAAAGATGAATTGACAAAATCTTTTGATACTGTAAGGAGAGACGGCTTGCGAAAGGTACTTGTCAAGTACAGATATCAAAGAAAGTTATAGCCACGGTGAAGCATTTCCACGATGGCAAGTCGGGTACACTTGAGAGACATCTGAGCCATTCCCAGTAACAAATGGCATCAAGCAGGATTGTGTTATGGCACCGACACTGCTCAGCCTATTGCCCTCCGCCATACTGACTAATGCTTTCAGAGATGGAGAGGTTGGCATTGGAATCAGGGATTACTTATTTGCTGATGACTCACTTGGCGTTCCTCTGTGCACAAAGGATCAAAGTTGTGCGAATCTAGCAGCACAGCAAAGGCAAGCCACAAAAGGATCTGCCATCAACCATCCTGGATATGTCCCACTCATCCCCTGTCCCTTATGCAAACAAACACTCCGTGCAAGAATTGGCCACATCAACCACCTGCACACGCACAGAACATGACCAGCCCCTCCAACCCTTGGATGACCAGAGAGGTGCTCATCGAATCGCCGGATAAACAACTTATGAGCAAATATTCCAAATCGACCCAAAATCCAAGATGTGAAACCTATTAGTGCTATGTTAACTAAACATTTATTGGCTGACAATACTGAAGTTTACATATCTTTGATCATCATAACCAATAAGAGACTCAATATTTTGATTTCAGTTTTAAACGTAACAAATTAAATTTAGATGCACATGAAAGGAGTCAGACTATTTACTGGAACAAGCTGGAACAAACGAAATGCCTCAACAACAAACAAGATAATACCCGAACAAGGACTAAAAAGCAAATTACGCTTACTTTATAACTAGTTATACTTTTATATTTTGATGTAGAGGAACAATTAAAAATAGATGATATCGGAACAAAGTTTGATTATGATATTTTTTATTGAGCATGGAACACTAAGCGGTGAGAGAAAGAAATCTAAAGCCTTATCCATGAATGTCTGATGGAAATGGCTGTTAATGTTGTGCTGTCAGTTTATGTAGGGAGCCAAGATGATGCTCTAGTAGTCAGCTTTGGAACCAGTATCAGTCTTAGCATATGCTATGGTAACTCTCAGCTGCAGGGAGGATGTACAACATGCCAGGAAAATGAGTGAAGTAACAGGGACGGGTGCTGTCTGCATTATTGTATGTGACAAGACTACTGACTACATGTAAGCTGTATAACAAGAAATTATTACAGCAGGAATTCAACTTGAAGTAAAAATAAATTAATCCAATGTCAGATACTGCACTAATTGGAATAACACACTATCATATTCATTAGCAAAACAACCAAGTCAATGCATTAGGAGTAATATAACATACAATCAATTTTCAAAAGAGTATTCAAACAAATTTCAAAAATATAGAATTACAAGGAAATATATAGTACAGTATGAGCTTAATATTTTCATAATAATCAACTATCCAATATAAAAAATATAAGTTTTATACAAGACATGAATCCAATGATCTAATGAGGACTTTTGTAAAATAAGATTAAATATGGAGTCGATCTATATATTCCTAACTATTACCATTTTTATATATAAATCAATTGATAGAATAACAAGATCTGTGAAAATGAATAAAGAAAACATATACAGCATTATGAGTATTTTGGTTTGGGATAAACCTAAAAGCATTCCCATGAATTTACTTTAAAAAACATTACAAGTAAGACCGTAGACCCACCACTCAATTGTAGAAACAAAATACTTTTTACAAACAAACAACTGCGAATTCAATTAAATTTGGATCCAACAAAATGGGAAACAGAAAATTATGAAAATAAATGCCAATAAATTAAAACAAAATGAATTTGTAAAATATACTACATAAGGCAGAATCTAACACTTAACAATCTGAAACTAGTACGGCCAAATCTTAGTCAAATAAAAATCACTCAAATACAAGCAATATTACTAAGATACGTACATGATGCATGGTGGACAAGGTTACTAGTTTTCAAAAAGAATGTAATGAGATAAATAAATAATGACCACAGTGTAAGAACCAGAAGGATTAAACTGAGTGTTGCAATCCAATTCATGGTGGACAGGGTTAATAGCTTTTTGGAGTGTAATGAGATAAAGAATTCACCTGACCACTGAGTAAGAACCAGAATGGTGGAATGGGTTAATAGTTTTCAGAAGGAATGTAATGAGATAAAAAAATCCAACTGACCACTGAGTAAGAACCAGAAGGATTAAACTGAGTGCTGTAATCTAATGCATGGTGGAATGGGGTAATATGTTTCAGGAGTGTAATGAGAAACATTATCCACCTGACCATTGTGTAAGAACCAAAAGAGCAGCGGGGGTGTGGGGTGGGGGTGGTGGTGTGGTGAACCCTACAGGAGGTTGTGCAGTCTTTATTTTACCAAAATAACGGTTTCTAGAATTTTAACGATACAGCTGCTATTTTTTTTAAAATAATGGTTCAATAATATAGCTGGTATTTTGTCCATTTCCGAATTAATGTAACGCGTGATAATATATGGTAAATAACGGAGAAACACAGATTACCCGTATATGTGATCTAATCCTATCCAATATCGCATTACCGGATCAGATAAATGTATCGTTATAAACCCATGAGGGGTTGCCTGAGCGCCACTAAAGAAATTTTAAATTTATTATAATCGTAATCCCCACAGCACCAAGTTTGCCATATATTTCTAAGTGTATCAGTATCAACTCCGTTAAACACCGTTAACACATTACAGTTATCTCTGATTACTTATGGAATTTGATTATATCGTTGAGTAACGTATATCACTTCGGTGCTTTTATGTCTACCTCGGGGAAAATATCCTCGCGGTTTTGTTTTGTTTATCCAACATGGTATCATCGTATACGACAAGATTGTTTATGTCTCCGGAAATATCTTCCACGGAAGGTGCTTCATCGATATCTGTGATAAACTCTATCATATTTTCTCCGATGATCTCCGAAGCGCTCTCATTATAATCTTTTAACACCTGATAGCAATGTTGATCGTCTACGCTAGGTACCATCCAAATATAGTTTGTCCGATTTCATCCATTTCATAATCAAATTGAGTAACAACTGTGTTTTACCGCTTCCAGATGGTACGATAATTATCATCCTGACGAAATTGGGTAGCATCGGATGATGTTTGACAAGTACTCGTCGTTTCAACACGGAAAAATCTGTAGTTTCCATTAGATATAACTAACTAATATTATGGATTTATATTGTGTAAAATATAGGGCTAAAACTCCAATGATTAACCCGACAACGTTTACAACGCGTAATAACAGAGATGCAATCACCGGAAAATGTGAGCGGTGCGGTATAAAAAATTCAGATTTATAAAAAAGAGGCGGTGATATCACCTCCGGGTTAACAAAACTCCCAGGGTTGCTATGGCCGAAGTATCAAGGAGAAAAGCACCTTCCCGGATATAATTATTGCGGTCCCGGGACACGATTAGATATTAGACTATATGATCAGGATAATCATCGTCCGGGTGAATATCAGATAAACGCCATCGATGAAGCTTCTCATGTTCATGATATAGCGTATCCTAGTACAGATCTACAACGTCATATCGCAGATGTAAAATTGATCCACGCGCTAAATTCTATTCCCGACAAGACCTTCAAAGAAAAGTTAGCATCCTGGATAATAGAAGCTGCCATGACGGGTAAATTAGTCATGGGTTTAGGTATTTGATATGGAATCGATTTATTATTATCCGACCGGATATTATATGGGAAAGTCCGCCATTGATAAACTCGCCAACGCCGCAAAAGTAAAACGTGAAGTAGCAGCGGATTGGTTAGCTAAACAAGCTTTATGACAAATTTATTTACCACGTCCAAAGAAAATTCAAAACGCATCATTTAATGTTAATATTCCCAATGAAGTTCATCAAGCAGATATAGTATTTCTACCTCATGATACCGTTAAAAAACGTGTTTATAAATACGCGTTAACCATCGTTGATGTCACGAGTAGATATAAAGATGCCGAGCCGTTATCATCAAAATCATCATCCGAGGTTCCCTCCACATTTAAAAAGATCCATCACCGAGGTCCTCTACGATAGCCAAATCTCCTTCAAGTTGATCCCAGTAAGGAATTTCAAGGTGAAGTATCGTCAACGATGAGTCAATATAATACTAAAATATGACGAGGACATACTGCAATTCATCATGATCAAGCAATCGTTGAGCGGCTTAACATAACTCTCGGTGACAAATTGTGTCATTATCAGTACGCGAAAGAATTCATCAATGATAAACGATCTTGCGAACGGGTAAAACGATTACCGGAAGTAATATCATCGATCAACAATGAGGTTACTAGGACCATAAACATGAAACCAGCTATCGCGATAAAAAAAATATCAAAACTCCCAAAAACAGAATTTATATCGCAAATCCGGTGAACTTGAAGGTGGTACTACAAGATCAATGATCCGATATGGAGTATAACTACGCATAAAATATTTTCCACGATAACATCTAAAAATAAATCAACGCGTTACAAACTCGATCCTAATACGGTTATAATCGATCTATTATAGATAGGAACGGCGTATTCCTCGAAATTTATGTTTATGGCCATTGATAACGTGTGCTCATGACCAACTATCTCAATGGGATATTTCTCACCTTCAACGATTTTTCTTCCGGGGATTACTGACATTTGGTGTATAATTTCATTACAGGTATCTTCGACTTCATAAGTTCCGTTATGGAGATATATCGTTTGCCAATCTAGAGTTTCATCCGGTTTATTTTTATACACGAATAGAAAACTGTTATCGGGTAATCGCCCTCCAAATGGTCCCGAAATAATATTAGGCCAACTATAATATACTCGAAGAAGAGTTAATGCGATCTCTTTTACCGGGATCGGAGTTGAAAATTAAACCATGAACTCCGGTTTCCTTGACAGCACCGATATCATCGTTGTTTTCACCGGGGCGGTGTTCTCCGCTATTTGGTGAAGTAGCTCCTGTAACAACATTATTATAATCTTGTTTTTCTAATTTTTGCATTGCATTGTCATATATATTTATCAACGCGGAGAACTCGTTATAGGATATCGATGAGTCGAGTGACGATGAGATCATCGCGGATAATTGCGAGTAAGCGGTTGACGCCGTATGAAACTTTACGATCTAATCTTGAAGTTTACGTTGACTACAATCTATTTTTTTTGTGATTATGGAAATCATCCCGCGATAGTTGTCGCCGCTCCTATACAAATTGGAATAGCGACCGGAGCAATCATTTTCACCGAACATAGTATTATTCCTGCTCCGGTGACCACGCCTGAAACCGAGTACATAGTTATATCAACGGCGATAATCCTTCTTCGGTATATTTTTTATTTTCATTTGGTATTCCTCAGAAAGTAACTCGAGTTTAGTATGTAGCTGTAACACTTGGTTCTATCGATATTGTTGTGATGTTGTCATCGTTATTAAACAACGAAGTTATTTGCTTAAATCAACTACGCGCTCTAAGTACCATGTTATTGACGACCAATAAATTGCTTCTTTGTTTTTATCGTAGTTAGGTGTTATCGCAAACGCTTTGGTTTCACCACTTTTGATAAATTTCGATATTACATTATCGAAACTTTCTCCGATATTATCTCCGTATGGAAAAATATCAAAATGATACTGAGAAACAATTGTTTATCTATAAATTCCCTTAATGGTCGCGGTAATGTTTAGTATGTTATTCTCCGATGTCCAATTGAGTAATCCGTGGTGGGTTGTGTATACTACGTTATTGATATTTTCTTGATCATGAAAAAATTATTTTTTCAACCGCGGTTATTATCCTTAGAAAATCAGCTTTGATAGCCTCGTGAATTTTCTTGATCTCATCCATGGATAATTTTATATCTGAAATTATATTTGAAACCAATTCACTATCTTTGATATATCCTATGTCACTATCAACTCTAGCGAGTCTTCTTTCAATATCTGGTAATTTTGTGTTTATCCAAGAAAGTTTCATTTGAACCACTGCTGTTTTTCCAAAAAATGCATCAAGAATATCATGAGTTTTTTTAGCACGTCAATAGACGTTTTAATATCTGAGAGTTTCATATCAATGCTGTCTATGGAACCTCCAAAGAATCTATTCAACGATGTTTCTACGAAAATGTAAAAATTGTCTTATGTGATCTTTATACGCGAATTGAAGAGTGGCTAGATCATCAATGGCGTTTTTTATATCGGTGATATTTAATGTAATATCTCGTGGTAATTTTCCTCCTAGGAAATCATTAAACTCATCATTTAAATCAAGTTGTTTTTCGTAAAATCTTATAAACGCGATAATATGAGAATCATGTTCCTTGTCGTATTTTTTTTATATCATTGACGGCGGTTTTTATATCTACGTGTTTTGGCGCGGTTACCGGTGGAATCCCAAAGAAATTGTAAATAGGAAGTTGAAATTCGGTAATTGATTTTGGTAATCCCAAGAATTGATTTACGTGGGCGTCGTATTTATCGTTGAAGGTTTTCAACGATTCCGTCGATGATATAAAATAATCACCGAGCACTGTTAATCTATCTGTGATAGCTCTCGATATAAGACTATTTACCCCTTCTAGTGAAATTCCTCCCATTGATTGTTTTATACGTGGTAATGATCTTCCCCAAATATCTACCATGTTATATTAATGATATCTCTATAAAAAGCTTCCACCTATCTATCTATTAGACTATCCGACTAAAGTATAATCGTGTACAGCTTGATGAGGTGGATTAGGAGATGTTGAAATCGCCGTTAACACCTTAAGAACTTCTCGTCTGCATATTGGAGGATCGGTTAAAGTTTGCGTTGGTAACGTTAAATACCAAACTGGTATTTTTAATTGTGATATGTATTTAATAAATTCATTTGGCGGTGCTAACCCATACAACTCGAAATAAATAATTGATAGTGGGTGTATCGCGTAATCTACCCAATGGGTTCCAGGTCCAGTGTTATTGAGATTAATTATACCGGTTTCTGGTATTATTGGTTGTTTAGGTAATTGATCTCTCATGAAAACAGCTCTAAAATATTTCAGAAAGAGTTTTGTTTTTTACCGCGGTGATCAAATCAAAATTTCACATCGGTGTTATTGTCTGATGACCCTTGTAAATCGGCTGCCTGGTAATTCGATAACCTTTTCCTTTTTTTTACTCCCTTCCCAGTAATTTTATCTAACACTTTATAAGCACCCCGACCCGCAACACCGGATAGAGCACCTGTTCCAAGAGCTGCGAGAATAGGAAGAAATCCACCTGATTTGATCATATTGGAAATTGCCACAGATGAAAATTCCAACTGGACTCCTGTACCAGCCTTTTTAGCATTATTAAAATGTTTAAGGTGAGTTTTTGTCAGAGATTATTTATTCGGTCCTTTACCGATTATCTGTTCACGACTCAAAGTTATCTTTGCTCCACATGCAGCAGAGGTTTTCGATTGTAATGTCTTTATCTGATCAGGTGTTAAGGTGACATTAACGTGACTATACGACATTTTCAAGTAACAGAGCATCTAATTGTTACATTTTTTCCACCAGCCATCATTTACTCTCATTTTTCCATTACCACCTTCTAGTGTCATCGTCTTATTACTAAGAATTACCGCGATTACTCTATACGATGATACAACAGCAGGAAATGTTCCTACGCGAGCTTGAAATTTTACATCGACGATGGAATGCTTAGATAAATCAAATTGTTGCAATGAAAAATTAAAGATTGGATACAAATTTTGAAAATCCAATTGTGATATCTGTAATTCGGTATCAATATTTTGATCACGTCCCATATAAAACCATAAACGATGATATACACGACCTATTTGGTATATTAGGATAATCGATCAAAAGATTTTCAGTGGGTTCCTGTTGATTACTTATTCGTAATGAAACTTGGCTGACATTCAATTTATCAAATATCATATGACTACGCAGCTGTTTATAATCTCCTTCTACTCGTCGTTTATCTTGCAACGCGATAAAAATATGTCTAGGCGCAGAAACATTTTTTGTTAACGCGACTTGCCAAGTAAATATCCCAGGAGAGGAATTTGATGCAGTAGCCGTTGTAACATCTAACCACGATAATAACGATACGATTTTTCTCCGCGATCCATAAAAGATAATAATAGAGTTTCTATATCTAACGACGGAGTCATCACCGGCATCCATAACGCTAGCTTAGTTAGTTGTATTCTACCATCTAGAACATTATCACAGTGCCAGAGCGCATCATCATCATTTGACTTTCTCATAAGAACAACTATGACTTGATCCAAAGATAACCTTACTAACATCCCGACAAAATCCAAAAATATGAGAAAGAGGAATCGTGCATGAAAATCTTTCATTGTTGTTTAACATTAATTTTCGATTATGAAATCCTAGATTAAAATTACCATTAAGATCCTTGATTATATCAAAGGCAGCCGCTGGTCTAGCTTGATACCCACCTAGCTGATGATCAGATGCTGATTATTTTCAGGATAATCAGTGAGATCCTTCGCAAACGTCATTGAATGACCGGCGGATCTGATAAAATCATCGGAGTATGTCGCGAGTCCTATTATCATAGTTGCAACATCAACGTCATTATCGATGGATTCTACACTGTTAGAATTAATCAAATACTGAGCGCTACCAAATAACGCCATTATACCAGTGTTGACAAAACCGATCGCAGTCGTTGAGAGATTACCATATGGATTACCATTATCATTTCTTACTAGTTGTCTTTCAACCTCGATAAAAGCTTCAAATGGCAAGAAGTATTTAGAAGTATCATCAAATCGAAGTTCAATTCGCGATCGAATATTAAGATCCGCCTCGCTATACGAGAAAAAATGAAAATCGCGTAGACAATCGTATCTCGGTACAGGAGCACCCATATCAAAAGCATCATCGGAAATCGACTGCAACATTTATTATATACGTGCTGATCTAAATCATAATCTTCTAAGACCAGAACCAGTAATAAAACTAGAAACAACATTTTGTTGTAAATTATCATCCGATTGTATCAACGCAGCTAGTTTTTTAGCTACTATTTCATTTACTTGTTTACACACCTGAGGTGGCATCAATTCCGTAGATGGTAGATTTACCTTTTTTTTGTTTTCCTCGAAATAACAACATAAGCTTATTTTTGACGGTATCAAACGTGTTACCAGCTAGATCACCAACCTTCCCAATCACCTTACTACCAATAGCACCAATAGCTTTTGATGCTCGTTCTTTTCCAACGGGAATAATCTTTGGAGCAATTCTAGTAAATAATCCCGAGAACACATTACCTAATCCATCTCCGTGATACACCTTGTAAATGGGTAATCTCGAGTTCACAACGTAAACTCTTATTGGTTTGTTACGATAACTTTTATTTAAATGTTATCTATCTAATCGTTGTGATAATCGTCAATTAATTAATCGATAAAACCACGATATAATTTAATATCCATAAAACCTCCCTGAAATAACCTCTGGCAGATATCAGCCGCTTCATTAATTATCTCCGGATAATTATTTCCAGCCCATGTTCCTCCGATGAGAACTCCCAGTCGTGATATATCATCGAGGACACTTCTCAAAAAATATCACCACCGCGAACCTTTGATTGAGAAATCCACTACCAGTTGCACCGTGTGTATCATCATCGGAAGGTGTATAATATTCTTGTTGTATCGGTGATAGTTGTTTTGGTGCTGATATTTGTGGCAGTGATGGTTTTTTCGTTGTTGTTCTTCTTGTTTTCATTGTTTTTTTCTTCTTTTCGTTGTTTTTCTTGTTTCCTTAATTGCTCCTTTACGGATTAGTGTTCTTTATACAACTTGCCAGCTGCATCGATATACGCTATATATTTTGGATCATCTTTGTTAATTTGTTTTATTTGATTCTAGCTTTACAGACCACATCAACCCAATGCTGCACACTTTTGATAAAATTTCTATGTTCCGGTTTCAAATATTTATTTTTATTGTAATATCCAGTTACAGCAAAATTAATAAAATCATCTAGACTAATTTTATCGATACGCGCTAAAGCTTCCTCCGTAAATTTATTTCGTAATTGATCAACTCACTCCTCATCCGTTTTTTTTGTGGAAAAAATCGAGAAATTTCAGATTTAGATTGTTCTACTATTTTTTCAAGCGGTGGTAACAACTTTTCAGTAGATGTTGTTATCGGTTTAAATAACTGTTCAGTATCAAAAGTAAAATCGAGTCGTTGTTCTTGTCTCTCTTGAAGATTATCCCTAAAAGAATCTCTCACAGAAAGAAATTTCTTAATAGCGGCTAACCATTCTCTGTTTGATATAGTAATCTGCGCTTCTCCGATATTTGCCATATATTATCACGCGTTACATTAATTCGGAAATTGACAAAATAGCAGATATATTATTGAACCGTTATTTTAACAAAATAGCAGCTGTATCGTTACAATTCTAGAAACCGTTATTTTGGTAAAATAAAGGCTACACAACCTCTTGTAAGGTTCATCCCCCCTCCCCACTGCTAAAAGGATTGTAATCCAGAGGCAATGCATGGTGGAACGGGGTAATAACTTTCCTAAGGAATTTACGGATTTAAAGTATTCACCAGACCACTGAGCACATTAATATAATACATTTTATGGTTTAATTCCTGTAGAACGAGTCATGTCAAGTTTGCAAACACATCTTTCTGTTTTATTTATTTGTCTTATTTTTTTTTTATTTGGCTTTGAAAAAACTCGTTAATAGTCAAAAGTGCTCAAGCTAGTTACCTACTAGTTTTGCACTGTTCGCTGTCAGTTTATTGCATTTATAATAATCAATCCCAGACAAATGTGATCACTTGCTGGATCCAGTGCACTTAAAAGGACTGTTATTCACCATAGGAGTAGTTGTTTTCTTATATATATATATATATATATATATATATATATATATATATATATATATATATATATATATATATATATATATATATATATATATATATATATATATATATATATATGACAGGATAGAATTTAGACAAACATATATAATGTCCACCGGACAAAGGACAAGTGTAAATGAAGAAAACAATTTGTAACTTAGCCTAATCAAACTAAACTAATTCATGTGAAGGTTAAAACGAGGCAGTTTTTTCTACCTAAATATGAGGTAGGTGTATTTACCTAGCTGTTCCATCTAACTAAAACACCACAATACTTTAAATACTACCCAATTACAAAATTAAACAAAAATGAGGAAATCAATAGGAATCAATAGATCAGGAAAGCAATGTAATACTTCAATTAAACAAAACTGAAGAAATATAAGAGAAGCAAAGGAATGACAGTCATATCTACCTTTTTTAGAGGTAGGTCTTTTTAATGACTTAAGTTTAAGTACCACCATAATTTTCCTATCACCGTGTTTCAATCAAGTTCACGCCAAAAACACTTTTGGTCTCACTATCATAATGAAAGATCCAAAATTATAATGAAATTATTTTAAAATCCAAAAATCCAACTCGTAAACTGAGCAATCTTAATCTATTTTTTTTCTAACCAAGTTTACATATTTCTCTTTACTACCATTATTTATTAATCAAGTTAATGCCAGAAATATTTAGAGGCTTCCTTACGACATTTAGAAAATGTATACCAGTGTTAACTGGACTATATTTTCAATCACCAATGCTTGACCGTAAATGTTATGCCCCTCTGCAAAATATCGATAAAAACGTCACTGGACCAAGTATTTCATCATATTCAAGCAATACTTTCAATCTATTTGATGACAAAAAGCCTGAAAGATATAAATCTTGAACTATGTTTTCATTTATGTCCATACAATGAATCATTAGAATTCATCTCAGAATATGAAGCTAAATTAGATACAGAAGAAAAAAAAAGCAAGAGATAATAATTACAGTAAACATTTTATATAATAACACCCCACCACATCATTGTGAACAAAGTAATAAAACTCATCACACCTTCGGGCACAAGGACAGCTAATTGTTTAAAAAGAAGAAAAAGAAAGGAACCCAGACCAACACAACTGTGAAGGAAATATAATATGGATCTAGAAACCTATGTTGTATTAGCCAGTAACAAAAAATAATAGGGAAAAAATTAAATACACACACAACCCTCAAGTAAAAATTATATTTTCCAAATTGTTTTCATTTTATAGATATAATGCCCAATCATTGAAAACAGACAGGGATAGACAAAGATAAAGAACATTAATTTTAGAAGCATGATGGGGTATCCCTAAAACTGTGTGATTGGATGGAGATGTGTGGTGTCCATGGATAATGAGGCTACAGAGCTAAACACATGAAAAGGAAATTTCATAGAGAAACTTTGTTAATCATTTAAATTTTAGAACCTACAGATTTTTCACCACAAAACTTTGCCTGTGAATTCTGAGTTTAGATATTTGGACAGTAAACATATAATGTATAAGTAATAAATATCTCATATTAGTAACTATTTACAAATAAACCAATTCATTTTATGAAATAGGAATTCATAAAACTGTTCAACAAATGGAAAAAATACCTGGTAAGTTTATTATATATTGCAACCATTAGGCCATAAGGTAAACTAATTATTAACAAATAGAGTTGCCTTTTCTAAATAAAATCATTTTTAATAATAGTAGTAGTTAGTTGTATCATTATTATTATTATTATTATCTTTATTATTAATATAATAATAATTTGTATTATTATTATTATCAGTTTCATCTTTATTATTATCATCAGTATTATCTTTATTATTATTATCAATATTATTATTATTATTATTATTATTATTATTATTATTATTATTATTAAAATTATTATTATTATTATTGTTATTATTATTATTATTATCATTATTATTATTATTGTTATTAAATTTGGAATTATATTTTTGTGTCTATGACTCAGTATTTTCAAGATGGCTGTCCACACAGACATATTTGAGGTTACATTTTCATTTATCATTAAACATACGTAAGAAGTCTTCAAGTGAAAATCCCAAGTCGACAATATATTTATCCATTCATGAAGATTAGAAAAAACAACTTTTTCAAAATGGCCACCAGCCATTATTGGCTGTCAAGTATTGACTCAGTGGTCTACATTTTTTGTTTACTCTAGTGTGTACATGGATGCAATGCATTCAGGATTTTACAATATGTAAAACTCAGCAGTGAAGTCCTTAGTTTGTATCAGCGACTTCAAATAATGTTTCACTCCACAACATTTGACTAATTTCTTTCTTACAATATTTCAGTCATTACACAGACGTGGCTAAATTATGCGAACTGGTATAAATATGCTTTAGTAAATATTGACTACAAAAAAAAAATGGCCACCATCGCTTAACTGTACGAGACAGGCTCTTCCGATCTTGTGCTATATTTATGATATTTGTGCTTGTTCTCTATCATCGTCTCCATTATTGTGTTTCATCATGCATTCGCTGTTCCGTTCGTATGTGTTAATTCATCTCGTTTTCGAAACGAGAACAATTAGAATTTGTCTCAGCTGTTTTGTCGTAATGTTAAGACGTCATTTGTTTTTTAATAAACCGCCGTCATGTGACTGCTTACAATACAACGGATCCTCATTAATTGGATTAAATGACCACACCTTGGTTATAGATACTACATTGTGCTCAAGACTAAACGAACTGGGAATATATTCATCATTTCTTAATTGTAAACAGAAGCGAAAAAAAAAAAACGTTCTTTCAAAACTGGCCGGCGTAAAATAGGAATAATTCCAGTTATCTCCCTTTCGCCTGTAACGGATAAACAACTTAAAAACTCTGCCGTTAATTTTAATAACCTGGTTCACATTCCTCTTAAATCGTGAACCGTTGTGTCAACTGTCCCAGGGATACCACTACGTATTGCATTATTCAACGCTCAATCAGTAGGATCACCACAGAAATTGTTAATATTATCAACGACCAGAATATTGACTTCTTCCTGACAGAAACTTGGTTGCATTCCGCAGGTGATGAATGTAAGTGTGCAGACTTAACACCCAACTATTACTCCATCAAGTCGTTTCCCCCACAACTCTCGCGGAGGTGGAATTGCTGTAATTACAAAGAATTCCATGATCAAATGCCTTAAGTACAACACAACCTTCAATTTCTGCCACACATCATTTGAACTAGTCCAAACAAGGCTCACACTGGAACAAAAGTCAGTCCATTTTTTCTGTCTCTACCGTCCTCCTAGTAGAAAAATCAAGCTGACTGAATCTCTCTTTTTGGAGCAGTTTCCAAATCTTCTAGAGTATGGAAATTCGATAGGTGGCAACCTAATTATTCTTGGAGATTTCAACTTTCACTTTGACTGTCCTAGTCAACCATACACATCAAAACTCCTAGATTCCATTCATGTTTTCAATCTTAAACAGTCAGTTAACCAACCTACACATAAACTTGGTCACATTTTAGACTGGTTTCTTTATAGACCTGATGATAATATTCTGCAATCCACCCTTGTATCCCACGAACTTGCATCGGATCACCTCTGAATTGTATGCCATCTCGACGTATCAGTCCCTAACCCTCCACCTCTATTTGCTACTAAGAGAACCCTCCGTATGATAAATAGAACCAAATTCGTGTGTGACATCCAAGAAAATCTAACAACTTTCTTACATCCAACAGAGGAACAACTTGACAACTTCCTGCATTCATTGCTTGAATAATATGCCCCAGCCACCAAATGTGGAGTATCAATAAAAAAGTGTTCTACATGGTATAGCAGTGTTAGGGACCAGCGTCGCACTGCTAAAAGACATCGCCGAAAAGCAGAGAGGCTTAAGCTTTCCAACAGACTCACTATTCATAAAGAAATCTACGAAGCCGCTAAGAAGAACGTCACAAACATATTCCATTTAGTCAAATCATCCCACTACAGTACTAAGATCACGGAGAGTTCCGTCTGCAAAGAGCTCTTTGAAATAACTAACAAACTAATGTCAAGAAACAAATCTACACCACTTGCAAGAACCTTTTCTCCACTAGACCTACCAGACCTATTTGCAAATTTCTTAGATGACAAAGTACAAACCATTAAGAGATTCGCTTGACAGCACAATTTCAACTGATTCGTCACCATACAGTTATGATGCAGAATTTCAGCGACAGCCATTATGAGCATTTTAACCTGTTTATATTGATTTAGTACGGACAATCGTGATGAAGAGTGCACCGAAGTCTTCTGAACTTTATCCAATTCGGACATCACTGCTGCTTGAGGGCTTAGACCCAATATTGCCTTCACTAACTGATGTTATTAATATCTCTCTCTCATCAGGGGAATTCCCATCATTTTTCAAAACTGCCATCGTAAAGCCACTGCTTAAGAAACCAACACTGGACCATAACGATTTAAAGAACTACCGCCCAGTTTCTAATCTCCCATTCATATCAAAAGTTTTAGAAAAGGTAGTTCTAACTCAACTTGTATCCCACTTTAATTCAAACAGTATTTTTAGCAATGTACAGTCTACATATCGCCCTTGCCACAGTACAGAAACTACTCTTCTGAAAGTATTTAATCGCATTCTCTCTGCTTTGGATAGTGGAAAGATTACAGTTCTCACTCTCCTGGATTTATCTGCAGCATTTGACACAACAGACCATGATATATTACTTCACCGTCTCCAGCATGTATTTGGCATTCAGAATATAGCCTTACTGTGGTTCAAGTCCTATTTAGTTAACAGAACACAAATGGAATACACTCCAGCTCAGTTGATGTAGGTTGTGTTGTTCCACAGGGATCTGTTCCTGGACCTGTTCTCTTCATTCTGTATACTCAGCCGCTCTCAAGTGTCATAGATCATCACCCAGTGTCGCACCAATTGTATGCTGATGACACCCAAATATACAAGTCTAGCCACCCAACTGACGTTGATGCTACCATCCATGGAGTAGTGAAGTGCATTTCTGATGTGAAATCATGGATAACATGCAACAAGCTGCAGATGAATGATGATAAAACTGAGGCTATTCTGATCACAACACAAAGACTTTCTCATTCACATCCTTTACCTCAGACAATAAATATCAGCAACACCAACATTAAATTCTCTCAGTCAGTACGGCAGTACTCTCACATTACACCAGCATGTCATGAACATATGCAAGGCTGCATATCTTGAATTGAGACGCATCAGTTCCATTCGTAAATATCTTTCAGTTGATGCCACTAAAACACTTGTGTGTTCATTAGTACTTTCAAGACTGGACTATTGTAACTCAATTCTGTCTGGTTCATCACAATATTTACTCCAGAAACTTCAAAACGTTCAAAACACAGCTGAACGGATAATCTTTAAAGTACCTCGATCAGAGCACACCTCACCAATTCTCTGTTCCCTACACTGGCAATAAATTCGAAATAGAATCAAACATAAAATTTGTTCTCTGTGCTATGTTTCAATGACAGACTCCAGTCCAACATACCTATCCAGCCTCACCCATGTGTATACCCCAGCTAGATCATTACGCTCTTCTTCTGATAATGGTATACTCATTGTTCCCAAGGTGAAAACAAAGTCATATGGACACCGTTCGTTTGCACACCAGGGCCCAGCGACGTGAAACGAATTGCCCATTGAAATTAGACACAAAGACACAGCGGTCCCTTTTAAGAGTGCTCTTAAGACTCACCTGTTTCGACTGCAGGGTCAAACTTAGCAATCTAATCATGTTTTGTATCTTATATGTTTTCAGCATGTTGTTTATGTTTTCAAATTTCATTGTTTTTGTCATTTGTTTTTCTGTAGTGTTGTCATATCATTATTGATGGTGTAAAGCGCTTAAAGCTTCGAAAGATTAGGCGCAATACAAAGTCCTCATTATTATTATTATTATTATTATTATTATTATTATTATTATTATTATTATTATTATTATTTATTACTTGCTAAAACGTTATGCAAACTTCACAGAAAGTTGGATTTGGTCAAGTATAAAAAACTTTATGCAAACTTCACAGAAAAGTTGATTTGGTTAAGTATAAAAAACTTTATGCAAACTTCACAGAAAAGTTGATTTGGTTAAGTATAAAAAACTTTATGCAAACTTCACAGAAAAGTTGATTTGGTTAAGTATAAAAAACTTTATGCAAACTTCACAGAAAAGTTGATTTGGTTAAGTATAAAAAACTTTATGCAAACTTCACAGAAAAGTTGATTTGGTTAAGCATAAAAAACTTTATGCAAACTTCACAGAAAAGTTGATTTGGTTAAGTATAAAAAACTTTATGCAAACTTCACAGAAAAGTTGATTTGGTTAAGCATAAAAACTTTATGGTACAACAGCAACATAGTTACCAACAATGCGATGTTTACTTGATATAAGAGGCTCGCGCAATTAAATTATATCTATATTGTATTAAAATAAACTGATACTGTACTTTCAGTATGAAATTTAGCAATATCAAATATGTGACGAGTGTAATATGCCCTAAACAGTAATTACAAGTACGTGTATATATGTTCAGCTGTTACAAAAAGAATATATCAGCACGTGTTTAGTGGGGTCCACTTATTAACAGCTAGACTATGGTGGATGGCAACACTTTAGACACAGGTTCAATTACTAGTGTTACTTGTATTGCTATCTTCATATAGTGTGCATTGTTATACTCTCCATAAGAGGGCCCCAACTATATTATTAACATAACATGGGACAGTTAAATTAAATTTGTATATCGTCTCAATTTTTTAAACTTGTTTGGAATTTTAAAAAATGCATCTATTTTAGCTTTTTTTGTAATTGACATGAAATTGACATTGACATGAAATTGATCAATTACACAAATATAGACCTTTACTGCACATATTTGAGGATTTAGCATGCATATATATCAGTGTTAAATCGAGGCGGGGTGGGGGTCCATCGAAATCATGTACAGTGCTATTATCTAAAAATAGCATTATTGCTTGATCTATGTTATTTCATATATTAATAGCCTAACAACTGGCTTTAAAGATATATATATATATATTGTCTCAATTTTTAGAATTTGTTTGCGGTAAAAAAAAGACATTTCTCTATTCTTGCTTTTTTGATTGACATGTAATTCAGAAATTACAATATCTAGACCTTACATTACACCATATTGTGAGGATTTTAATATGCTTACAACAGTGTTACAATGGGGGGAGGGAGGCCATCAATGCGTGAAGAGCATATTTTTTCCGAACCATCAGCAATGAAATTGATTGGCAGTTTAATCCAACCAACTCAGATGTTATCTGTATCTGTTAAAAAGGTTTTGTACAGAGTATTCTTTTGAGCATGCAGTTGGCAGCAGCAGCAGAGAGGGTGAATCCTACAACTTTCCGAGCGTCGATTCGGAAATCTGAGGCTTCTACCAAATAGCAAAAAAAATGACGTCTATTCGATAAAATAAGATTTCCTTATATACGCCAACATCGTTGTCATTCACCCTCTCTGCTGCTATGGGTTAACAAAAATAATAAATGATTTTAACCGAATATTTGATCAAGTCCTAGGACTTTACAAATAGACTAATCGCTAACACCTCATTCTGAAGATCAATCAAATTATTTGACTGGTCAGTGAGTCTAAAATTAATTCTCGTTAACGAATTATTATGGCATCGCATATAGACAGGATTAATTGGGTTTTCAATAATTAGGAATCCTGGAGGAGCTGTTGGTGCAAACGAATAAAGAATATATCCTTGCTGAGCTTGATTTGATTGCTCTAGATTAATTTGATAGCTTCCTTCAATTGCAGCACATACTAAATTGAGCGCAATCACTGCTGAAATATTTACATTGTAAGGGGCAATATGCCTACCGCCGCCATCTGGGTCATTATTATGTTTGAGGATAATTGAATCTGGTTTTTGTAGCGCCTTGATAACATTTCCAACAGATTCTTTTAGTTCCTCAGCGTTATATCCGGGAAACTGAAATTACGCAGGTCGGCTTCTGTGATATTGTAATCGGTTAGGAATCGTTGTTTATTGTCACTGTTGTCATTAATTATTGTTTGAATAATTCGTTCGTTGATATATTCCATATCAGATACAAGCTGATTTAATATTTCAACGTGTTTTTGCGATTTTGTTTGCCGTAGTTGTTCTAGTTGTGCTTGTTGTAATTGATTAATTTCATTAAAATAACCAGTGATGTCAGTTAGCGTAAATGAAATGGTAACAGTTGACTCATCTGTTCTTTTAATAATAAAATCCCATTGCAACGTGTTTTTGTTGGTAAATATAAATCTATCGGCGATTTTTACTCTTCTTATATCAGATAAATCATCTCGATACGTAGGATTTATTTCATGATATAAGTGTACGCCCGTGGTTAAGTCGGCGGTTCCGGGTGGTTTTTCAGGCCATCCTAACACTGTTCTTAACGAGCTGTTATAGATATCCACGGCATACTCAGGGGAGTTTATTTCGATCGACGACGAGAGTGTCGGTTCATGAAGATTAATAGCTATGCTCGATTCTTTTTCAGTAATTGATTTTATTCTACGCTTAATTTCAGCATCGATTTGCTCAATTTGGTACGACCCAGTTGGTAACAAAACAGTTTCCCACGCTGGAGTACCATCGGGTTTTTTCTTATACGAGAACACCAATGCGTTATTCGGTTGCTGACCGCCAAATGCAACTGATCTGATATTATGCCAGCTATGATATACTCGTAATTTTGCCAGCGCGATTTCGCGTACTGGAATCGGAGAAGGAAAGTTCACACTAAATTGTGGGTTTGTTGATGTTATTGATATCATGCTTGTTCGTATCGGATTGGTATTCTCCGCGATTCGTTGAAGCAGTTCGAGTGACATTATTATTAACGCTGTCTTCAATTTCCAATTTCAACATCGCCGAGTTATACAACTGGGTCATCGCGGAAAATTCAACATCGGATATGAACGAATTATCTATCGACAGCGAGATCAACTCTGATAATTTCGAGTACGCGTCAAATACCACCCGGTACCGAGCTGTAGCGTCGCTGAGTTTTTTCTGAGAACACGATGACAACTTTTTAGTTATCGCGGTGGCGACTGCCGCTATTGATGTTACTGCCGATAACGCGATTGGAACTGCAATCGGAGCCATCAACGTCACCGTCGACAAAATAACCCCAGCGGTGGCCATCACACCGGATACCGAGTACACGGTTACATCGATGACGGTAATTCTCCTGCGGTATTTTTTCATTTTTTCACGATAACGCTCAGAAAGCGATTTCAAGTTTGCGGAAAATTCTTTCACGGTGTCGAATCGATATTGATGCGATGAAGTCATTGTTGTTGTTATTTTAAACCCGCGGACGTTTTCAATTATTCTATATACGATTGGGTTTTAGGATCAGCGGAAGGGGTATGGGATACAAATTCTATTATCCAGGGTAGCGACTCCCTAAGCACAGTCCTGCTAGAATTACTTATCCTAATTACCGACGATGATAGAAGAGAAGATTCACCGAGTATATACACTAGCGTGTTAACACCGTGGGACTCCATTAAGTTGAATTCCAAATCAAATTTACGAGGGTGTATTATTGTAAATCGGTAGCACCCTGGTGCACTAGTACGTCTATGGTTAACAGTAAAATTATTCGGTTTTCCTTCGACGTAATTAAAAGTCCCACTATCAACTGTGTATACGACATTGTGAACGGAGCCGACATTATGCGAAATTTTTACTTTATTGGTAATCGCGCTAATTTCAGCGAGGGTCAGGCCTGGCATAGATTCAGGGGTAATAGATGTAGGTTCTACCCCAAAAACTTTTTCACGGAGCTATTAAATTTATCTTGTTCAAACCTGGATAGTTCAATTTCTCTGAGAGTCACCCCCAACATAATTCTCTCGGATTCATAAAGGAACTCATCGAGGATTTGGAGATTACGAGTATGTTTTTTAATAAACTCGTTAATGGTTTCGTTGATGGGTTTTTGCACCTTCTCGGAGTCTTATTTTAGTTTAAGAACATCGTTGTATACATCGATATATTCTGCCTTGATTTCTTCAGGACTCATCATTTTATTCGCGCTCGTGTTATAAAAGAATGAAGTCAGAAGTTCGTTGATTCTTAAATTTTTTTTGGATTTGATAATGACTGTTGAAGTTAGAAAATGTTTCCGTGATATCTTGGGATTTGCTACCCTCAAAGAACTTGTTAATGGTTTCGTTGGTGGGTTTTTGTTCGTCAAACGCGCCTTTGATTTCAGCGAGAGTCATACTCACCGCAGGTGGGGCTCCAAAGAACTTACCAACGATATTTCTTCGAAAAGCATTATAACCCCGAAGATGATCATCTAGCTCATGGTCGTGTTTGGCAATCGCGTCGGTGATCGTGGACACAAGTGAACCTGGTTTAAGTTGTCCATCGTTGGAATAAAGCGCAATAGAGTTTTCAGCAGCGTGGCGCTGCCGTATCAAAATTTCATCCGCGGATATATTACTGGATTTCAATTTACCCTGGGTATCTTGAAATACAATTATTTCGTTCGGGTTTTTTATGCTAGTTCTTTCCCAACGGGAATAATCTTTGGAGCAATTAGAGTAAATAATCCCGAGATGACATTATCTAATCCATCTCCGTGATACACCTTGTAAATTGGTAATCTGGAGTTCACAACGTAAACTCTTGTTGGTTTGTTACGATACCTTTTATTTAGATGTTATCTACCTAATCGTTGTGATAATCGTCAATTAATTCATCGATAAAACCACGATATAATTTAATATCCATAAAACCTCCTTGAAATAACCTCTGGCAGATATCAGCCGCTTCATTAATTATCTCCGGAGAATTATTTCCAGCCCATTTTCCTCCGATGAGAACTTCCAGTCGTGATATATCATCGATGACACTTCTCGAACAAATCTCACCACCGCGAACCTTTGATTGAGAAATCCACTACCAGTTGCAACGTGTGTATCATCATCGGAAGGTGTATAATATTCTCGTTGTATCATTGATAGTTGTTGTGGTGGTGGTATTTGTGGTAGTGATGGTTTTTCTCGTTGGATTGTTCTTTTTTTTGTTGTTTTTCTTCTTTTCGTTGTTTTTCTTGTTTCCTTATTTGCTCCTTTACGGCATCGTGCTCTTTATACAACTTGCCAGCTGCATCGATATACGCTACATATTTTTTTGATCATCTTTGTTAATTTGTTTTTTTTTATTTCTAGCTTTACATACCACATCAACCCAATTCTGCACACTTTTGATAAAATTTCTATGTTCCGGTTTCAAATATTTATTTTTATTGTAATATCCAGTTACAGCAAAATTAATAAAATCACCTAGACCAATTGTATCGATACGCGCTAAAGCTTCCTCCGTAAATCTATTTCGTAATTCATCAACTCACTCCTTATCAGTTTTTTTTTTTTTGGGGGGGGGGAAATTGAGAAATATCCGGTTTAGATTTTTCGACTATTTTTTCAAGCGGTGGTAACAACTTTTAAGTAGATATTGTTATCGGTTTAAATAACTGTTCAGTATCAGCAGTAAAATCGAGTTGTTGTTGTTGTCTTTCTTGGAGATTTTCCCTAAAAGAATCTCTCACAGGAAGAAATTTCTTAATAGCGGCTAACCATTCTCAGTTTAATCTAGTAATCTGCGCTTCTCCGATATTTGCCATATATTATCACGCGTTACATTAATTCGGAAATTGACAAAATAGCAGATATATTATTGAACCGTTATTTTAAAAAAATAACAGCTGTATCGTTAAAATTCTAGAAACCGTTTTTTTGGTAAAATAAAGGCTACACAACCTCTTGTAGGGTTCACCCCACCTCCTGCCCACTGCTAAAAGGATTGTAATCCAATGGCAATGCATGGTGGAACGGGGTAATAGCTTTCCAAAGGAATGTACGGATTTAAAGAATTCATGAGACCACTGAGAACATTAATATAATACATTTTATGGTTTAATTCCTGTAGAACGAGTCATGTCCAGTTTGAAAACACATCTTTCTGTTTTATTTGTTTGTCTTATTGTTTTTATTTGCCTTTGAAAAAACTCGTTAACAGTCAAAAGTGCTCAGACTAGTTACATACTAGTTTTGCACTGTTCGCTGTCAGTTTATTGCATTTATAATAATCAATCCCAGACATATGTGATCCCTTGCTGGATCCAGTGCACTTGAAAGGACTGTTATTCACCATAGGAGTAGTTGTTTTCTTTATATATATATATATATATATATATATATATATATATATATATATATATATATATATATATATATATATATATATATATATATATATATATATATATATATATAAATGAAGAAAACAATTTATATATATATATATATATATATATATATATATATATATATATATATATATATATATATATATATATATATAAATGAAGAAAACAATTTATAACATAGCCTAATCAAACTAAACTAATTCATGTGAAGGTTAAAACGGGACAGTTTTATCTACCTAAATATGAGGCAGTTTCATCTACCTAAATATGAGGCAGGTGTTTTTACCTAGCTGCTCCATCTAACTAAAACACCAAAATACTTTAACTACTACCCAATAACAAAATTAAACACCAAAATACTTTAAATACTACCCAATTACAAAATTAAACAAAAATGAGGAAAACAATAGGAATTAATAGATCAGGAAAGCAATGTAATACTTCAATTCAACAAAACTGAAGAAACAAGATAAGCAGAGGAACGACAGTCATATCTACCTCCTTTAGAGGTAAGTCTGTTTAATGACTTAAGTTTAAGTACCACGATAATTTTCCTATCACCGAGTTTCAATCAAGTTCATGCTAAAAACACTTTTGGTCTCATTATCATAATGAAAGATCCAAAATTATAATGTAATTATTTGAAAATCCAACTCGTAAACTGAGCAATCTTAATCTAATTTTTTTCTAACCAAGTTTACATATTTCTCTCTACTACCATTATTTATTAATCAAATTAACGCCAGAAATATTTAGTCTTCATTACGACATTTAGTAAATGTACACCAGTAAGAACTGGAGTATATTTTCAATCACCAATGATTGACCGTAAGTGTTATGCCCCTCTGCAAAATATCGATAAAAAGTCACTTGACCAAGTATTTCATCATATTCAAGCAATACTTTCAATCTATTTGATGACAAAATGCCTGAAAGATATAAATCTTGAACTATGTTTTAATTTATGTCCATACAATGAATCATTAGAATTCATCTCAGAATATGAAGCTGAATTAGATACAGAAGAAAACAAAAGAAATAATAATACCAGTAAACATTCGACTTAAACACGTTATTGGTGCTGATAAAGGAATTTTCATGTTATATGCATGAAATAGAAAAATTAAACAAGATATGAACCAATTTTAAAGATTGGTAAGCCTGGCATATACCTCTCTTACTTTCCTGAAAATTTCAAGAGGTTAGTGTAACCTATTGTTGAGATATGCATGGAAACAAGCTCTAAAAATGGCCATTTTTGAGCGTTATGTAGTCTCACTCGAAAAAAGCTTGAATATAAAATAGAGAATTCTCTAAATATCATACTGAAATTATGCATTTATTGGTCTGGTTTTATGCGGAATTCTATCCTGCAAATATTGCTTCTTGAATTAAAGAAATCGGTAAAATATTATGGATTTTATAAGCAAAATACCGTCAGTAGAAGTTTTGTTTCAACACTGAAATTCAAACACTAATCTGTTGTTATATGCTAACATTTTGTACAAAATAACATTCATTATAACTTGTATTGACATCTAGAACTTGACTTTATATTATAATAAGTAGTTAAACCATTTAAATCACATGGCTAGCCAAGATATTCGAATGAGAGATTGTTCTTTGTCAAACTTTCCATTTCTAAATTTTGGAGTGTCTGTAACCTTTACAAGTTTATATGGCAATAATTTTGTTGTTTCATTATGGAAAAGTATAAATCCTACAAAGGCTCATGTTTGTCCATGTGATGTCCAAGTTGGCCAACATTGGTGGTGCTGTATTGTACCATTAAAAAACAGGAACTCAATAAAAAAAAGTTACAGACACAACACAAACAGGTATAAAAATGAAAGATAAAAGTATTGTTCTACTTGTCATTAAAACATTGTTTTTCTCAATAGAAAGTTCCATCTTATGTGATGTAATGTTGCATCGTCTATTTACCTCTGCAGCCAAGAGCAAAAAAGTGATGCAATAACTATCTTGATTGAATATTGCATCATTCTTGCAGCACTGTCTGTTTGAGTAATTTACTACAAGACAATGTAACCTGAATTTCTTATCCTAGAAGAAGCTGCCTAATTACTTTTTCTGTTCTTTACCATGGTACATCCCTAAGACATGGGAAGACGACAAAAGCAAACCTCTGGGAACAACTCTAGATAGTTTGTATTGAATTGGTAAACCACACTCTTAAATTGTAGTGTCTGTAACCAATATCCCCTTTTTATACTGTCTATGACTTTATCCCTGTTTTTTTTTAAAAAATGAAGCCAAATTATGTTTCCTATTACAGTATTGATGTGTAAGGCTAAATTTTGACATATTGTCTGTCTGCAATTTGTAATATTTTGGTATATTTATAGTTTCTTTCATCTAGATTTCTGATAACAGGCAACATTTTCAGTGATTTCTTATAATATGCAATTTAAACTGAGTTTTTTTGCATTCCATATCATTAGACTAGTAAATTCAAACAGAAATATTATGAGAATTCAATGAGCTCAGACTTAGTATTGGATACATTGCTGATATTGTCAAATGGTTACAAACACTACTAGACATGTGAATTGACCCGACTGTTGTTTACATTATTAAGGAAAGTGTGCAATCATTGTAAATGCTAGAACATTGAATAATCATCAGGTTCTATGCTATTTCTTTTTCAATCAGATACTTTTCTATAAGAATCTACAGGTTATTCCAGTTCGCTTATGTATGAAAGCATATTGCGTACTCATTACAAGTATCTATTGTAAAGTCTAAATTTCATCCGTATACATAGAGGAACAAAAATGAGAATGAAGTTGTTGGTTTTTTGGAAGCAAAGATAAGCCAGAAGAAGATGAACAGAAGATTAAAGCTAGAAGGGAGAAGACGATGCTAAAGGTACAAGCCTGGAGAAAAAAAACAGAGGGAAAATAAGGCGAAACATGAGGAGCTAAAAAGGGTTGATAGAGAAAGAAGAAAAGATGCAAGACTACTAAAAAAAACAGCAATCACTTTCCGATTCGAATCTTCAACAAGAATTAAGAAGGAAAAAACGTGAAGAAATGAAAAGGTATCGCCAGAAAAAGAAAGAAAAAGCAGCCCTGGCATTATCGGTTAATAAGAGTGTTGATTTAGGAAGTCCGAAAACTGCTGAATTAAGTAGAAAGAAGAAAGAAGCTGTGAAAAGAACCCAAGCATGGAGAATGCGTATCAAACTGAATGAAAGTATACAGCAAGAGTGTATTTAGACTGATTGTGAAATAGGAAATACTGGGTCAGCCAGAGATTCACCAATGAATAAAGTGTTATCTACAGCAACTCTGTACAGACAATTAGAAAAGGTAAAGGAAGTATTACCAAATACCCCAAAGAGAAAAGCAGTCATCATAAGTAAATTAATTGAATCTCCATCAACATCAAAGTTTCTAAATAGAAATAAAATGATAATGACACCAGATTGCAGAAAAAAACTGGAATTGACAGATACTGTTATACAATCTGTGTCAGAGAGCATTTCAGAAGTGAAAACAAGGAAACGGGGTGCAAAGAAACATGCATACAACATCATTTGTGACGCATTACTGAAGAAATATAAAATACACAGACTAAAAAAGTATTTCAAAGTATCAGTTAAAGGGCAAAAACCTAGTTCTACATGGTGGGAGACGAAACAAAGAAAAAGAAGAAGGGATGCACTTAACTCTCCATTAAAGAAATCTGTGAAAGATTTTTTTCTAAGTCCAGATATCAGTAGGGAAGTGCCTAATAAACGTGAAACTGTGAAAGTAAGAAAAGGTGGTCAAAAAGAAATACTTCAAAAACATGTGATGACTATGACATTAGAAGAAGCCTACAAAGAGTACAAGTTAAGGAACCCTAGTCACAAAATAGGATTAACTTCATTTTCTAAATTGAAACCAGTGAATGTTAAAAAGGTGTCTGAAACAAGCAGAAGATCATGCTTATGCCAAAAGTGCTGTAACGTGGCCCTAAAATGTGAGGCACTAACAAATGTAAAAAAGCAGTGAAAGAAAATGGAGATTTGGATGAAATTTCAGTAGATAAGAAAAGCTTAAGTGATGCTACTTTTTGTAAATACGACACCAATCCAGCTATTATATGTTTAAGAAGAGAATGCAAACAATTCAGTGTGAAATGTTTGCAGAGTTACCTTAAACCATTTGTTGAAAAGTATAGTGACAGGCAGATATCATGGCATCAATGGGAAAGTATAGAAATAGCAAAAGATGATAAAGTAAAGCGTTGCGTCTCCTGTGTGCCTAAAGAAACAGACATAAAAACATTAATTATATGCTTAGAAACGGAATACAAGAGTATCCAGAGAACGTTTTCAGGGCCAAATGGCAACAGCAACAGATGGAAATTTGTGTTGATAGAATTGGTGAGGGTTCTATTGCTATGGTCATGGACTTTAGTGAGAACTATGGGTGTGTTTTTCAAAGTGAAGTACACTCTGGATTCTTCGACAGGAACCAAGTTACAATACATCCAATCATGTGTTACTATACAGAAAAACAGGGAGAAAAAGAATTCAAGATAAAGCATGCCATTATTGGCATCAGTGAAGAAACCAAACATAATGCAGACTTAGCTATCACTTTTGAGAACAAAGCTATAGAACTTCTGAAGAAGAAAGGTGTGAAAGTAGAGGAGATCCATGAGTGGACAGATGGCTGTGCTGCCCAGTATAAGGGGAAGAAAGCCTTTGCTGACATAAGTCTGAGGAAAAAGCCATCTGTAAAACGAAATTATTTCGAAACATCACATGGAAAGAGTGTTTGCGATGGTCTCGGTGCGACAGTCAAGAATGCTTGCTACAGAGCTGTAATCAGCAATAGAAAGGTGATAGGTTGTGCAGAAGATGTATATCATTTCTGTACAGAGAAACTGAAAATGGAAAATACAGATGATGAAGCTAAAACAGTTTCAAGAAGGGAGTTCATCCTTGCTAAAGATGTTGAGAGAAATAGAGAAGAAACTGATGTGCAAACACTGCAAGGTACAAGAAAATTACATGCTGTAAAGTCAGGAAGCAATGATTATGAACTGAGCATAAGAAATCTGAGCTGTTATTGTGAGCAATGCATGAAGGTTGACGGGAGATGCAACTTCAGCGAAAATGTTAATGCCTGGGAAATGAGAAAGTTAGTACTCAATAAAGATAATTTTAGTCAGAAACTAAAACAACTTAAAGACAAGAATCCATCAACAATAGAAAATAATGACAAGAAAAGAAAACAAAGAAGTAACCAGAAAGATCATAACTCAGCAACAAGCGAAAAGCTTAATAAGAAACGGAAATCAACAGAAAGACAAAACATTGGGACAAAGAAGATCAAAGTTGACAAAAAAGCACCAACCAACACAGAGAAACCAATAGAGAAATACCACCCTGGAGAATTTGTTGCTGTAGGACTTAAGCCAAGGAAGGGACCTTTAGATGTATACTTAGCAGAAGTAATAGACAATCTTCATAACGAAGTTAGACTTAAATACATGAGAAAGTCTGGCAACATGTATGTTTGGCCTGAAAAAGATGATTATTCACAAGAGGCTCTAGATGCTATCTTGTACAGGGTAAAAGCTCCACAAATAGTCAATGAAAGGGGTCATTTCAAGTTTAATGCAGCTGAATTGTCTAAGCTCAAGTCAAATCTGGAAAAAAATCATAAGCACTTCTATTTTAAATGATAATATAAAGTCAAGGTTTAATGTGTAGCGTCTGTAACCTTAAGATCAATCACATATGGGTCTGTGTTTGAATCAGCACCTTGGGTTGAACAATACTTTAGTGACTATGATTTATTGAACATCCATTATACTTCAATATTTTACTCTTACAAACACTATTTAGTATTAAACTTTCAAGTGCTATTTACCAGTTCATAATTTTAACACAAGTATTGGACATATACCTGTTACAATGTGGTTTTATCATTTTATTAACTAATCAACATTCATTTCATGAATAATTCTAGTCAATGTGTTCATGTTGAATTATTTTTGAATTGAATTTTATGGAGATATGTATGGTTCTGCAGCTGTATTGAAATACTATAGTTTTGTAGTGTCTGTAACCAATTTTATGGACAATGTACTTCTGACTCTTATGGAAGTTTGCAATACTTTTGGCCAGTATTAATGATTTTGTTTGTTTAAATATTCTTCTTGGTGTTAGATAAATGCCTAAATAAGATTATTCTGTCTTTTATGTTTGTTATGCAAACGTTTCATGGTTAGGTTTTTTTCTAAGTGATACCTTTGTCATAGATGTTTTGATTTTGTTATTAAGTTGTTTACCACTTCCAGTTATGTTGTTTACTTTAAATGTTGATATCCTGTTACTGATGTTACTGTGAAAAAAAATAAAGTTTTAAAGTTTTCATGCTGTTTTTCTTGCATGTTATACACCAAGTGTAGTGTCTGTAACTGTTGTTATACCACAGAATTGAAATAATGGTTAAACAAAATCGCATGCATGTTCAAGCTAAATCTAACTTGATCTGACTAGGGGACACCCTAGGGTATATAATGAGCTTCATTGAAATGTTCTATCAAACATTTCAAGTTTTTAAGTGAGTGAGACTACTCTCAGCACCAATACCATGTTTTAGCCGATTATATATAATTAGACCACACCACATCAATGTGAACAAAGTAATAAAACTCATCAGACCTTCGGGCACAAGGACAGCTAATTGTTTAAAAAGAAGAAAAGGAAATGAATCCAGACCAACACAATCGTGAAGGAAATATAATATGGATCTAGAAACCTATGTTGAATTAGCCAGTAACAAAAGATAATAGGGGAGAAAACATAGAACACAGACAAACCTCAAGTAAAAATGTTATTTTCCAAATTGTTTTCATTTTATAGATATAATGCCCAATCATTGAAAACAGACAGGGATAAACAAAGATAAAAAACATTAATTTTAAAAAGCATGATTGGGTATCCCTAAAATCTGTGTGGTGGGATGGAAATGTGTGGTGTCCATGTATAATGAGGCTACAGAGCTAAACACATGAAAAATAAATTTCATAGAGGAACTTTGTTAATCATTTAAATTTTAGAACCTACAGATTTTTCACCACAAAAACTTTGCCTATGAATTTTGAGTTTAGATCTTTGGACTGTAAACATATAATGTATAAATAATACATATCTCACATTAGTTACTATTTACAAATAAACCAATTCATTTTATGAAACAGGAATTCATGAAAATGTTCAACAAATGGATAAATACTTAGTAAGTTTATTATATATTGCAACCAACAGGCCATAAGGTAAACTAACTCTTAACAAATATAGTTGCCTTTTCTAAATAAAATCATTATTAATAATAGTAGTAGTTAGTTGTATCATTATCATTATTATTATCTTTATTAGTATTATAATCAAAATATATTATTTGTATTATCAGTATCATCTTTATTATCATTATTATCTTTGTTATTATTATCAATGTTATTATTATTATTATTATTATTATTATTATTATTATTGCTAATCGGGTATGCCCTAACTAATAGTAGTACATGTAGTTAGTTGTATCATTATCATTATTATTATCAGTATCATCCTTATTATTATCAGTATTATCTTTATTGAGGTTACATTTTCATTTATCATTAAACATACATAAGAAGTCTTCAAGTGAAAATCCCAAGTCGACAATATATTTTTCCATTCATGAAGATTAGAAAAAACAACTTTTTCAAAATGGCCACCAACCATTATTGGCTGTCAATTATTGACTCATTGGTCTACATTTTTTGTTTACTCTAGTGTGTACATGGATGCAATGCATTCAGGATTTTACAATACTTAAAACTCAGCAGCGAAGTCCTTAGTTTGATCAGTGACTTCATATAATGTTTCACTCCACATCATTTGACTAATTTCTTTTTTACAATATTTCAGTCATTACACAGACGTGGCTAAATTATGCAAACTGGTATAAATATGTTTTAGTACATGTTGACTTCAAAAAAAGATGGCCGCCATCGCTTAACTGCTCGAGATAGGCTCTTCCGATTTTGTGCTATATTTATGATATTTGTGTCTGTTCTCTATCATCGTCTATATTATTGTGTTTCATCATGCATTGGCTGTTCCGTTCGTATGTGTTAATTCATCTCGTTTTCGAAACGAGAACAATTAGAATTTTTCTCAGCTGTTTCGTCGTAATGTTAAGACGTCATTTGTTTTTTAATAAACCGCCGTTACGTGACTGCTTACAATAGGACGGATCCTCATTAATTGGATTAAATGACCACACCTTGGTTTTAGATACTACATTGTGCTCTAGACTAAACGAACTGGGAATACATTCATCATTTCTTAATTGTAAATGGAAGCGAAAAAAGAAACGTTCTTTCAAAGCTGGCCGGTGTAGAACAGGAATAATTCCAGTTATCTCCCTTTCGCCTGTAACGGATAAACAACTTAAAAATTCTGCCGTTAATTTTAATAACCTGGTTAACATTCCTCTTAAATCGTGAACCGTTGTGTCAACTGTCCCAGGGATACCACTACGCATTGCATTATTCAACGCTCAGTCAGTAGGATCACCAGAAAAGCGCACAAAAATTGCTAATATTATCAACGACCAGAATATTGACTTCTTCCTGACAGAAACTTGGTTACATTCCGCAGGTGATGAATGTAAGTGTGCGGATTTAACACCCAACTATTACTCCATCAAGTAGTTTCCCCCGCAACTCTCGCGTAGGTGGAATTGCTGTAATTACAAAGAATTCCATGATCAAATGCCTTAAGTACAACACAACCTTCCATTTCTGCTACACATCATTTGAACTAGTCCAAACAACGCTCACACTGAAACAAAGGTCAGTCCATTTTTTCTGTCTCTACCGTCCTCCTCCTAGTAGTAAAAACAAGCTGACTTAATCTCTCTTTTTGGAGCAGTTTCCTACTAATCTAGAGTATGGAAATTCGATAGGTGGCAACCTAATTATTTTTGAGATTTCAACTTTGACTTTGACTGTCCTGGTCAACCATACACATCAAAACTTCTAGATTCCATTCATGTTTTCAATATTAAACAGTCAGTTAACCAACCTACCCATAAACTTTGTCACATTTCAGACTGGTTTCTTTATATACCTGATGACAATATTCTGCAATCCACCCTTGTCTCCCACTAACTTGCATCGGATCACCTCTGCATTGTATGCCATCTCGACGTATCAGTCCCTAACCCTCCACCTCTATTTGCTACTAAGATAAACCTCCGTATGATAAATATAACCAAATTCGTGCATGACATCCTAGAAAACCTAACAACTTTCTTACATCCAACTGACGAACAACTTGACAACTGCCTGCATTCATTGCTTGAATAACATGCCCCAGCCACCAAATGTGGAGTATCAATAAAAAAGCGTTCTCCATGGTATAGCAGTGTTAGGGACCAGCTTCGCACTGCTAAAAGACATCGCCGAAAAGGAGAGAGGCTTTGGCTTTCCAACAGACTCACTATTCATAAAGAAATCTACGAAGCCGCTAAGAAGAATGTCACAAACATATTCCATTTAGCCAAATCATCCCAATACATTACTAAGATCACGGAGAGTTCCAGCTGCAAAGAGCTCTTTGAGATAACTAACAAACTAATGTCAAGAAACAAATGTACACCTCTTGCAACAACCTTCTCTCCACTAGACCTACCAGACTAATTTGCAAATTTCTTTGATAACAAAGTACATTCCATTAAGAGATTCGCTTGACAGTACAACTTCAACTGATTCGTCATCATACAGTTATGATGCAGAATTTCAGAGACAGCCATTAGGAGCATTTTAACCTGCTTCTATTGATTTAGTACGGACAATCGTGATAAAGAGTGCACCGAAGTCTTGTGAACTCTATCCAATTCGGACATCACTGCAGCTTGAGGGATTAGACCCAATATTGCCTTCACTAACTGATATTATTAATATCTCTCTCTCTCTCTCATCAGGGGAATTCCCTTCAATTTTCAAAACTGCCACCGTAAAGCGACTGCTGAAGAAACCAACACTGGACCATAACGATTTAAAGAACTACCGCCCAGTTCTAATCTCCCATTCATATCAAAAACTTTAGAAAAGGTAGTTGTAACTCAACTTGTATCTCACTTGAATTCAAACAGTCTTTTTAGCAATGTACAGTCTGCATATCGCCATTGCAACAGCGCAGAAACTACTCTTCTGAAAGTATTTAATGGCAATATCTCTGCTTTTGATAGTGGAAAGATTACAGTTCTCACTCTCCTGGATTTTTCTGCAGCATTTGACACAACAGACCATGATAAATTACTTCATCGTCTCCAGCATGTATTTGTCATTCTTAAATTAGCCTTACTGTGCTTCAAGTCCTACTTAGTTAACAGAACACAAATGGAATACACTCCAGCCCAGTTGATGTATGTTATGGTGTTCGACAGGGATCTATTCTTGGACCTGTTCTCTTCATTCTGTATACTCAGCCGCTCTCAAGTGTCATAGATCACCACCCAGTGTCGCACCAATTGTATGCTGATGACACCCACATATACAAGTCTAGCCACCCAACTGATGTTGATGCTACCATCCATGGAGTAGTGAAGTACATTTCTGATGTGAAATCATGGATAACATGCAACAAGCTGCAGATGAATGATGATACAACTGAGGCTATTCTGATCACAACACAAAGACTTTCTCATTCACATCCTTTACCTCAGACAATAAATATCAGCAACACCAACATTAAATTCTCTCAGTCAGTACGACAGTACTCTCACATTACACCAACAAGTCATGAACATATGCAAGGCTGCATATCTTGAATTAAGACGCATCAGTTCCATTCGTATATATCTTTCAGTTGATGCCACTAAAACACTTGTGTGTTCATTAGTACTTTCAAGACTGGATTGTTGTAACTCAATTATGTATGGTTCATCACACTATTTACTCCATAAACTTCAAAAAGTTCAAAACACAGCTGCACGGATCATCTTTAGAGTACCTCGATCAGAGCACACCTCACCACTTCTCTGTACCCTACACTGGCTATCAATCCGATACAGAATCAAACATAAAATTTGTTCTCTGTGCTATGTTTCAATGACAGACTCCACTTCAACATACCTATCCAGCCTCACCCATGTGTACACACCAGCTAGATCCTTACGCTCTTCTTCTGATAATTGCATACTCATTGTTCCCAAGGTGAAAACAAAGTGACATGGACAGCGTTCGTTTGAACACCAGGGCCCAGCGACGTGGAACGAATTGCCCATTGAAATTAGACACAAAAACACAGCGGTCCCTTTTAAGAGTGCTCTTAAGACTCATCTGTTTCAACTGCACGGACAAACTTAGCAATCTAATCATGTTTTCTATCTTTTATGTTTTCAGCATGTTTTTATGTTTTCAAATTTCATTGTTTTTGTCATTTGTTTTTCTGTAGTGTTGTCATATCATTATTTATGGTGTAAAGCGCTTAGAGCTTCGAAATATTAGGCACGATACAAAGTCCTCATTATTATTATTATTATTATTATTATTATTATTATTATTATTATTATTATTATTATTATTATTATTATTATTATGTATTACTTGCTAAAACGTTATGTCAACTTCACAGAAAGGTTGATTTGGTTAAGTATAAAAAACTTTATGCAAACTTCACAGAAAGGTTGATTTGGTTAAGTATAAAAAACTTTATGCAAACTTCACAGAAAAGTTGATTTGGTTAAGTATAAAAACTTTATGCAAACTTCACAGAAAAGTTGATTTGGTTAAGCATAAAAAACTTTATGCAAACTTCACAGAAAGGTGGATTTGGTTAAGTATAAAAACTTTATGCAAACTTCACAGAAAAGTTGATTTGGTTAAGTATAAAAAACTTTATGCAAACTTCACAGAAAAGTTGATTTGGTTAAGTATAAAAAAAAACTTTATGCAAACTTCACAGAAAAGTTGATTTGGTTAAGTATAAAAACTTTATGCAAACTTCACAGAAAAGTTGATTTGGTTAAGCATAAAAACTTTATGCAAACTTCACAGAAAAGTTGATTTGGTTAAGCATAAAAAACTTTATGCAAACTTCACAGAAAGGTGGATTTGGTTAAGTATAAAAACTTTATGCAAACTTCACAGAAAAGTTGATTTGGTTAAGTATAAAAAACTTTATGCAAACTTCACAGAAAAGTTGATTTGGTTAAGTATAAAAAAAAAACTTTATGCAAACTTCACAGAAAAGTTGATTTGGTTAAGTATAAAAAACTTTATGCAAACTTCACAGAAAAGTTGATTTGGTTAAGTATAAAAAACTTTATGCAAACTTCACAGAAAAGTTGATTTGGTTAAGTATAAAAAACTTTATGCAAACTTCACAGAAAAGTTGATTTGGTTAAGTATAAAAAACTTTATGCAAACTTCACAGAAAAGTTGATTTGGTTAAGTATAAAAAACTTTATGCAAACTTCACAGAAAAGTTGATTTGGTTAAGTATAAAAACCTTTATGCAAACTTCACAGAAAAGTTGATTTGGTTAAGTATAAAAAACTTTATGCAAACTTCACAGAAAAGTTGATTTGGTTAAGTATAAAAAACTTTATGCAAACTTCACAGAAAAGTTGATTTGGTTAAGTATAAAAAACTTTATGCAAACTTCACAGAAAAGTTGATTTGGTTAAGTATAAAAAACTTTATGCAAACTTCACAGAAAAGTTGATTTGGTTAAGTATAAAAAACTTTATGCAAACTTCACAGAAAAGTTGATTTGGTTAAGTATAAAAAACTTTATGCAAACTTCACAGAAAAGTTGATTTGGTTAAGTATAAAAAAAAACTTTATGCAAACTTCACAGAAAAGTTGATTTGGTTAAGTATAAAAAACTTTATGCAAACTTCACAGAAAAGTTGATTTGGTTAAGCATAAAAAACTTTATGCAAACTTCACAGAAAGGTTGATTTGGTTAAGCATAAAAAACTTTATGCAAACTTCACAGAAAAGTTGATTTGGTTAAGTATAAAAAACTTTATGCAAACTTCACAGAAAAGTTGATTCGGTTAAGTATAAAAAACTTTATGCAAACTTCACAGAAAAGTTGATTTGGTTAAGTATAAAAAAACTTATGCAAACTTCACAGAAAAGTTGATTTGGTTATGTATAAAAAACTTTATGCAAACTTCACAGAAAAGTTGATTTGGTTAAGCATAAAAAACTTTATGCAAACTTCACAGAAAGGTTGATTTGGTTAAGCATAAAAAACTTTATGCAAACTTCACAGAAAAGTTGATTTGGTTAAGTATAAAAAACTTTATGCAAACTTCACAGAAAAGTTGATTTGGTTAAGTATAAAAAAACTTATGCAAACTTCACAGAAAAGTTGATTTGGTTAAGTATAAAAAAACTTATGCAAACTTCACAGAAAAGTTGATTTGGTTAAGTATAAAAAACTTTATGCAAACTTCACAGAAAAGTTGATTTGGTTAAGTATAAAAAAACTTATGCAAACTTCACAGAAAAGTTGATTTGGTTAAGTATAAAAAAACTTATGCAAACTTCACAGAAAAGTTGATTTGGTTAAGTATAAAAAAACTTTATGCAAACTTCACAGAAAAGTTGATTTGGTTAAGTATAAAAAACTTTATGCAAACTTCACAGAAAAGTTGATTTGGTTAAGTATAAAAAACTTTATGCAAACTTCACAGAAAAGTTGATTTGGTTAAGTATAAAAAAACTTATGCAAACTTCACAGAAAAGTTGATTTGGTTAAGTATAAAAAACTTTATGCAAACTTCACAGAAAAGTTGATTTGGTTAAGCATAAAAAACTTTATGCAAACTTCACAGAAAGGTTGATTTGGTTAAGTATAAAAAACTTTATGCAAACTTCACAGAAAAGTTGATTTGGTTAAGTATAAAAAACTTTATGCAAACTTCACAGAAAAGTTGATTTGGTTAAGTATAAAAAAACTTATGCAAACTTCACAGAAAAGTTGATTTGGTTAAGTATAAAAAAACTTATGCAAACTTCACAGAAAAGTTGATTTGGTTAAGTATAAAAAACTTTATGCAAACTTCACAGAAAAGTTGATTTGGTTAAGTATAAAAAAACTTATGCAAACTTCACAGAAAAGTTGATTTGGTTAAGTATAAAAAAACTTATGCAAACTTCACAGAAAAGTTGATTTGGTTAAGTATAAAAAAACTTTATGCAAACTTCACAGAAAAGTTGATTTGGTTAAGTATAAAAAACTTTATGCAAACTTCACAGAAAAGTTGATTTGGTTAAGTATAAAAAACTTTATGCAAACTTCACAGAAAAGTTGATTTGGTTAAGTATAAAAAACTTTATGCAAACTTCACAGAAAAGTTGATTTGGTTAAGTATAAAAAACTTTATGCAAACTTCACAGAAATGTTGATTTGGTTAAGTATAAAAAACTTTATGCAAACTTCACAGAAAAGTTGATTTGGTTAAGTATAAAAAACTTTATGCAAACTTCACAGAAAAGTTGATTTGGTTAAGTATAAAAAACTTTATGCAAACTTCACAGAAAAGTTGATTTGGTTAAGTATAAAAAACTTTATGCAAACTTCACAGAAAAGTTGATTTGGTTAAGCATAAAAACTTTATGGTACAACAGCAACATAGTTACCAACAATGCGATGTTCACTTGATATAAGAGGCTCGCGCAATTAAATTATATCTATATTGTATTAAAATAAACTGATACTGTACTTTCAGTATGAAATTTAGCAATATCAAATATGTGTGATGAGTGTAATATGCCCTAAACAGTAATTACAAGTATATATTTTTTAGCTGTTACAAAAAGAATACATCAGCACGTGTTTAGTGGGGTCCACTTATTAACAGCTAGACTATGATGGATGGCAACACATTAGACACAGGTCCAATTACTTGTGTTATTTGTATTGCTATCTTCATATAGTGTGCACTGTTATACTCTCCATAAGAGGGCCCCAACTTAGATTTATTGCTTATTATAATTGCTATATTATTAGCCTAACATGGGGCAGTTAAATTAAATTTGTATATTGTCTCAATTTTTAAAACTTGTTTGGAATTTTAAACAATGCATCTATTTTAGCTTTTTTTGTAATTGACATGAAATTGAGCAATCACACAAATCTAGACCTTTACTGCACATATTGTGAGGATTTAGCATGCATATATCAGTGTTAAATCGAGGTGGGGTGGGGTCCATTGAAATCATGTACAGTGCTATTATCTAGAAATAGCATTATTGCTTGATCTGTTATTTTCTATATTAACAGCATAACAACTGGCTTTTAAGATATATATATATTGTCTCAATTTTTAAAATTTGTTTGCAGTTAAAAAAGATATTTTTTTGCTTTTCTGATTGACATGTTTTCAGAAATTACAACATCTAGACCTTACATTACATCATATTGCGAGGATTTTAATAGGTTTACAACAGTGTTACAATGGGAGGGGGTGGGCTATCAACGCGTGATGAGCATATTTTTCCGAACAATCAGCAATAAAATTGACTGGCAGGTAATTCAACCAACTCAGATGTTATCTGTATCTAATAAATAAGTTTTGTACAGAGTATTCTTTTGAGCATGCAGTTGGCAGTTATTTTCCTCGCTGTTGCTTCTTAGCCTAATGCAGTGTTAGATAGAGCTCAAATTATGTTCTTATATTTCTCCACAAAGAAACTGTGTTCTGTGTCATGTAATTATGATTTAATGAATATGTATTCGGTTACTGCAAAAATTATGTTGTTTTTATATTTCTCCACAAAAAAACTGTGTTTCATGTCATGTAATTATTGTTTAATGTATATTTATATTTATATGTGAAAATTATTCTGTATGAATGTTCAATTCTGTATGCCTTGGGAGATTTCTCAGGAAATTTAAATCAAAAGTGTCACAGAATAAGGAGGATGGTCAATAATTTATCTTAGGGAACCGTCCCCATTTAAGGTCAGAAAAAAAAGTATATGTACATTTATTAAATTTACTAGCATTTCAGCTTGTACTAAATAAAAGTTCTTTGATTATAGTCTTTTTTAGATAAAAGGTAATGTAAATGAATAATAACATTATAAGCATACAGCTTTAATTTTCATATAGCAAAGATTAACTGCCAGTATTAAAAGTTTAGTGATTTTCATTTTAAATGCATCATTATATTTGTTTAACTAGTGTAATTTTGACTAGTATTTTAACCAAGACAAACAAAATATGTACAGCGACTGGCAAAAAAAGACAACAGCTGTAGTTCTCGTATTTTTTATTTCATTTGCTGTATAGCAGTGTAATATGTTGCACAATTTACCCCTTTCCTGGGGTCATGGGTGGCTGAGTGAACTGATGTTCTCACCATTACAAATCACTCACACATTTCACCACTGCGTGAATTGGCCTCAGCTCGGCCAATTTAAGTATGTGAAAAATCTTGTTGGTAGTTTCCAAGGTTATTCCTCCACCAAATATAATGGTCAGCACGTACATGGTAGCAATACTTAAAAACAATGCTAAACCCCACAAACCAAACCAAACCAATCATGTCTTCCTCTAAGTGGAAGAAATGTATCGTGCTATTATCCGGAGTGTGCATTTAAGTGAAGTGCAGTTATCCGAAGTTTGTTCCCATTGAAAAGCATCGGAAAAAAACGCGACTGTCGTGACTACGTGCAGTTATCCGGCGTGTGCAGTTAACTGATGTGCAGTTAATTGGAGTCGACTGCATTTCTTTCTAAAAGGTTTGTCCTAATCATGCCATGTGCTTCTTCAACTTTCTTGAGCACTTTGTATGAAGTTTATCTTTCTTTAGCAATTAGTCATACTGACATAGTTTTATGTTGCTCTAACTGCATATAAGAAGTCTGCTCTTGAAAACCAAATATCAATATAATTTTATGTTTAGGATGAGTGCTAGAACATGAATTCACAATTGCTTCATTGGAATCATACTGGATGACAGAAGAACACAAGCTTTCTCTTGAACCAACTACACATCACATGTCCTTTCTTGAAAACCCTACATCAATTTCAGTTTTTCTTGAAAATTACCACTCATTATACTTAAATTTATAATATGTGTTAGTGACTTTGTTATTACTGGTGCAGCAATTTTAAGAATTCGTGGACTAATACCATCCGATCCAGAGGATTTATTAATATTCAACTTAATTAGCATATCAAAAACGTCCGCTTCACTGACATTAGCTACTGAAAAATAATTATCTTCAGTAATTTTAGCTCTTATAAATAACTGTAGAGCATCAAGTTCAATTGGGATGTTAGTCTGGTTCTGAATAATGTTACTGGAGATGGTTATGAAGAAATTGTTGAACATATCCACCATGTCTTGTACAGATGTTGCTATATCATCATTTCGATTAAGTCTAGGGGGAAGACAACTGTTCTTGTGTGGGTTCAGCTCTTTTAGATGCTTACACAATGGTTTGGTACTCTTACTTTCATTAATAGCCTGTTTATAGTAGTTCTTTTTTGCCTTATCTATCAGATGCTTAGTTTTATTCCTCCACTTTCTATAGCTTTTCATGTCTTTTTTCTTGTGGAAATTATCTCTTAGGTGCCTTGCCTCATTGATCTCAGGGGTAATCCACTTGGGTGTAATTTGGTGATTAACCCTTTTTTATTTTAATTGGGGCATGCTTGTCTAAGGCTGCATTGAACATTTGATACCATTTGTCCAAAGCAGTGTTGACATCAGCTATATTGCAGACTGATTGAAAGGGTTTGCATACTAAATCATTTAAGAACATTTCCTCATCAAACTGTTTAAAGTCCCTGTATTGTATTTCAATGTGTTGCCAATTTTTAGATGATTTCGGAACATGTCTAGTTATACAGACTGGGTAGTGGTCACTCAGAGCATACACTGGCACATTTATTTCACTTATGTGTTCAGGTTCATTAGTGTAGACATGATCAATGATAGTAGCACTTTTATCTGTTAATCTAGTTGGGGTGTTAATTAATTGAGTAAAGTTGTAAGTTTCAAAGTTACTTATCCATGTTAATGGTGGAGTTTTCATGTAGTCAATGTTAAAATCACCTAATATGATAGTTTCTAAATCTTCCTTTAGTAATGATTTTTGAATCTGAACCTCAAATATATGAATCCAATCAGCTGTGGAACTAGGTGGCCTGTAAACTGGATTTAGATTTCACCACAAAGAAACTGTGTTCTGTGTCATGTAATTATGATTTAATGAATATGTGTTAGGTTACTGTAAAACAAATATGTTGTTTTTATATTTCTCCACAAAGAAACTGTGTTTCATGTCATGTAATTATCATTTAATGTATAGTTATTAGGTTTTTGTAAAAATTATTCTGTATGAATGTTCAATTCTTGTATGCCGTAGGAGATTTCTAAGGAAATTTAAACCAAAAGTGTCACATAATCAAGAGGATGGTCAATAATTTATCTTAGGGAACTAATCTCCATTATAATCAGAAATAAAAATTACATGTACATTTAATAAATTTACTAGCATTTCAGCTTGTACTAAATAAAAGTTCTTTGATTATAGTCCTTTTTAGATAAAGGTAATGTAAATGAATAATAACATTATAAGCATACAGCTTTAATTTTCATATAACAAAGATTAACTGCCAGTATTAAAAGTTTTGTGATTTTCATTTTAAATGCATCATTATATTTGTTTAACTAGTGTAATTGTGACTAGTATTTTAACCATGACAAACAAAATGTGTACAGCGACTGGCAAAAAAAGACATCAGCAGTATGTCTCGTAATTTTTATTTTTGATTTACTGTATGGCAATGTAATCTGTTGCACAATGGGTGGCTGAATTAACTTATATTCTCACCATTGCAAATCACTCACACATTTCACCACTGCATGAATTGGCCTCAGCTCGGCCAATTTAAGTATGTAAAAAATCTTGTTGGCAGTTTCCCAGGTTATTCCTCCACCAAATATAATGGTCAGCACATACATGGTAGCAATACTGAAAAACAATGCTAAACCCCACAAACCAAACCAATCATGTCTTCCTCTAACCTGAACCCCCAGGTCCTGTACTAGGTTTCCTGGCTAATGGCTTATGTGGAACATGACAAAAAAATACCACTCACCGTGCAGCTATGTTACAAAGCAGGTTAGCATGAAACAGAGGGTGATTAAAAGCCAAAGGATGCATAAGAAAGCAAAAAGCAAAAAGCAAGAATGCTGTAAACTGCATATAATTGGCACGGTATTTATTTTTTTATGCTTAAGAGGCTTCAAAAATGAAATTGATGTAAACAAAACCCAATTAATAGTATACACTGTGCGGTGTATTAACTAATGTTCAACATAAAACATCTATTTTAAAATCAATACATCTTTACATATCAACAAGTGAATCGTATTGGCAGGCAAAATTCAAGTCACACTTTTAGAAATGTATATACAGTAAGAGTATGCAGTTATTTCTTTACAAAAGGTTTGTCCCAATCATGCCATTTGTTTCTTCAACTTTCTTGAGCACTTTGTATGAAGTTTATCTTTCTTTAGCAATTAGTCATACTGACATAGTTTTTATGTTGCACTAACTACATATACGAAGTCTGCTCTTGAAAACCTCATCTCATTACAATTTTATGTTTAGGATGAGTGCTAGAACATGATTTCACAATTGCTTCATTGGAACCATACTGGATCACAGAAGAGCACAAGCTTTCTGTTGGACCAACTACGCAAGATGGTCATGCTGGATATCTGTTCAACTTCTAGTTAGTATCACATTACTATATGTTGAAATATTCTACGTGATGAATCTGGCTTTTCTACCTTGATGTGACAGCAGCAGGTTGTTCTTGGAATAAAGTTTGAAAATGTTCAACAAATGGATAACTACTTGGTAAGTTTATTATATATTGCAACCAACAGGCCATAAGGTAAACTAACTCTTAACAAATATAGTTGCCTTTTCTAAATAAAATCATTATTAATAATAGTAGTAGTTAGTTGTATCATTATCATTATTATTATTATATTTTTCCAGCCCCATACATATATCTGCATTTACAACCTGTCCTATAAAATGTGTGCCCAACTTTCAAATAGTGAGGACATTTACCTCTCCACACAACTTTTCAGTTCTACTGTAGAATAGACCATATAATTTCAAAGTAACAATGTTTCAATAGTATTAAAAGTGTATCATTAATCCATATAACACTGCACAAGTTATGTATTGTGATATGTGTCATATTGGCAATGAGCTACCAGTACACAGCGTAGTAAACTATATGAAAAACATGTATGAAGTACTTACATTTCCCTGTGATATATGTATGGCTGACTCCACAATGCCAGGCAGTTTTCTTTCATGGCTCACTAGGACTTCCGATTCTTTATGGCTTCCTACAGGAAAAGAAAACCAAATAATTAGTAAAATTACCAATACAACCAAAGCGTTGACTTTGAACAATGTATTTATTAAAATATGTAAATAAAATAAAGACTGCAACAAAATATATGTGAACAATTCAATTTCCCTAAGAACAGCATGGGCTCTACTGGCGAAATGTATTTTAAGAAACTCCAGAAAAGACTTCTTTCTTGTTGATCAACCTGTGTAGTACTGAGAGCTTCTCAGAATGACCATGTTGTGGGGTGTGGGTGGAGGTGTATTGCAATAACTTGAAGGTCTTGCTCCACAACATTTGGGGCTACTGGGTTCAACTTCAATTACATGTAATACAAATAAACTTAAAAGCAGTCAGACTTAATTTTACAATATTTCATTTGATTATGTTTCTTTTTATACAATTATTCTTCAGTTTCAAACTTAATAAATCAGTAAATAAAATCTTTAAAAGTGGATTGGGTGGATTATGTCATGTCCTTTTCCTTCATAACTTGTTTGCCACTCCCACTGCAAAATTAGTTCTCTGGTTATCTATCTATAATTAGTTCTCTGGTTATCTATCTATCTGTCTGTACGTTTGCACAGTCACAATTGACTATTAAGCAATGGGCAGGGCATGGTCAAAGATACAGTAAAGACGGAAGTGATAGGACAGTCAAAAGGGTAATGATAGGAAAGGCAGAAATAAGAAAAAGTGTCAGTTTACATTTTCGTTCCTTCATACTCAGACCAATCCGGCTAAAGTCCCGGCAATGAGCTATGGAAACCTCGACCAACATAGCCCTGAGAATTTTTAGATCTTACTTGTAGATGACTAGTTCATTAGAATGTTATTTTGGAAAGCTCCTGCTTGTGCGATACCATGCCAGGAGCTCCTGCAATTGTTGATGGTAATTTGTTACAAATCCCTATTGTATTTGGGAAGAAGATGAAATTGAAACAATTTGTTGATGCTGACTTTAATTGGAACTTTTCCTTGTGTTTTAGCCTAGTTTGTCTATATGCCAGGGTCAGGTATTTGTCTGCTGATATGTCCACTAGGTTGGTCACAATCTTGTACATCATGATTAACTGGGCCTTGGTTCACCTGAATTCAAGTGATTCCCACTGCAGATGGTTCAACATTGCATTGACACTGCTAATGTTACGATATTTATTTATGGTGAATCTAGCATATTCTCTTCTGAACCATCTATATCATATTTATTAGATCTTTATTATGTGGGTTCCACACAGTTGAGCAATACTCAAGACCTGGTCAAACCAGAGTGGTGCCACACTTTGTATTTCTTCATTGTTGATGAGGAGATTGCAGTGCAGGAAACCAAGGTTACTGTTTACCTTTTTTACTATCTTGTCTGGTATGTGCCTTTTCCAAGAGAAGTTTCTAGACAATTCAACCCCCATATATTTTTTGCCTGCTCATTTTAAAACTTGTGCCCCATAAGAGTATATTCCTACTAGATTGACAAAAGTTTCCTGCAACCTCTAAGGATGCTGCATTTTTCTGGGTGGAATGACATACAATAAGTTCTTTTCCAGAGTACCTGTTAGTTAAGTTCTTCTTGAAGGATATCCCAATCCTTGGATTCATTTATTTACCGGTAGACTATACAGTCATTGGCAAAACGCTTGCAGGTAGATCATTGATGAACACCAGGAAAAGGATGGGACCCAACCCACTTCCTCGAGGTACTCCACTGATGACTGGTACTGGGTCTGATGTTGCTCCATCTACTATAACTCTGCGACCTGTTCGATAGAAAATCTCTGATCCATTTCTGGGTGTTACCCGTGATACCATAGTGGTCCAACTTACGGAGGAGTCTTTCATGGGGGACACGATCGAAATCCTTACTGAAGTCAAGACTAGCAAGGTCATACTGCTTCCTTCTGTCTAAAGATTTGGCGAGATCATCCACTTGGGGCGATTAAGGGGAGACGGGGGATGTTTAAAAGATCACTTGCATCTAGGTTGATATAATTTAAAATTTAACATTTCAGAATATATCCCTATATACCCCACAATAGATTTCATTTTTGTAAAAACATTTTTAAAAGACAGAACAAGTAGAAACATTACCAATTTAAATTTTAATTCATCAGTTTAAAATTTCTAATATGTCTGACATCGTTGGGCTCAAGCACTGGTATCCCATGTGAATTCGAAAAATATACATGTTGTTCATGACAACGAGACAAATTTTTGCAAAGTAAGTGGGGCAGATATTTTGTTATTTCTTCCTTTCCTCCAACCTTCGTAATCTTTGTGCCACCTCAATGCAAAATATTCTAGCCGTGGGGGAGGGAGAATATATCCCCCTTCCCATTTTTGGATTAAATACTATATTTTTGATTCAACACAAGCTAAAGTTATATCTTGATTTTAAATTAAATGTTTTTTGCCTAATTTGAGAGTGCATATTTCAAAAATGAACCCATCATTATGATATTTTTTTTTTTATTTTTTTTCCTTGGAAGCATTCAAACACATGTACCGTCCAGACCGGTTATTTCATGCTGAAAGTTGCGTAATTTTCACATATGTTTATATATAAATGTGTTGCGAACATTCAGCGTCAAGAATAAATTCACTTTTTCTAAGTTCTGGGAACTTCTGAAGACTTTCTGTGACTTGTTATCACACACACCCTAACATTTTTGCATGAAATAAGATAATTACGAGTCATACCAAGTTGAAATTGTATGTTACTCTAACAACCACTTGTGCCAATTGATTACAGTGTTCTTGTACATATATACATTGATCTGAAATCACAATGTAGTACATAACAATTGCTATTTTAGAATTTAGTTATCACAAGATATATTTGGTCAGTTTTCATATCTATAGTAAGTAAAGACAAATTTGGTATTAGAGATAGAGAAGAAACTGACAGTTGGTTCTCAAGAAATATTTGTGATTATTTGTTTAAATGGAGAAATACTACAGATCGATTCATTATCTTATGATGACAATATTCATATTCAAAAAAAAAATGGCAAATAAATTTTAAATGCATTTGTTTTCATTCTTTAAAATTATTTAACTTTTGTTTTATTACCTCCTTTTCGTCCCTACTATACATGAAGATTTAAATTTTCATACCAGCGTCTCTAGACAATAGTACATAGAACAGATGACCTGACAATGATAATATCTCAGTGATCACAATCACATACATATTATCAATACTATCACTGAATCGGTGGATCATACTCCCGTCTCTAACCTCGAAAATATATTACACAACAAATATTGTACAAATATTTTGTAATAAGTTTGGTATAAAGAGAGACAGTGCATATTTATAATCAGATTCCTTGCTAAAAACGTCTGGTTTTTCATACAATCAAGTTTTCGTGTTTTTTTAACCCAAATTATGTCATATTTACGTCTTGTACGTACCCATGTGCCGGAAAGAGTTGTCGTTCTTGCTGGAATGGGGTGACCTTTGAAAAAGTCGTAATTTGTGGGTTTTCAGCAAATATTCGCACATATTTTACCATTATTTTCGTAAAAAGAACTCCAAAGTGGTTAAAAAAAGAAGGCGTTGGTAAGCGTATATGTTCGTTTATTAAGTTTTTCAGCGTTTTGAAGAAAACAAAATTCCGACGCAGAAACAAACAAAACAAATAAACAAATTATTTTAGAAAAAAATATAAAGAGATGAATTAATAACAAAAATACTGATAAGTTCCCTATCTGGTTCATTGTTGACATCTGGATTATTTTCTTAAAAATTTACTGACGATTTTGCAGTGGAGTAGCAAGGATCTTTGGCGCCCAGGGCAAATCACCCAAATTTGCGGCGCCCAGGACAAAACACCAAAATTTGCGGCTACCCCTGTTGCGCAGTTATATTGATACTTTGGGCCGATTTAGGCCCCATTTGGCGCCCCCTAGCCTTGCCCCACCCTCACCCCCCTGTCGCTACGCCATTGCGGTTTTGTTGGGGTAAAACGTTTTAAATTAAAATAAAAAATGTATAAATATAAATTCATTGTTGAACAAATGAAACATTTGCAGCTAAGGTTAAACAATACCTTGTTGTCGAGAATGAGAAATGATTCTATAACCGTGTCAAGCATCCTGTCCATAGAACCAATGAAGACATCCAGCGTCCATCTTTAAAATTCCGATCGAAACAGAATGAATCGCACGCGTTATTGTGTTATTTTTATTTATATATAAATGAATATATTATAAATAAATATTTTAAATAAATGTAGATCACTTAACAATATGGAGGTGAACATAATTTAAATTTTATAACAACAAATACAATGTTATTTACATACGACATAATGTCGGCATGACAACTATGCTTGACGAATAGGTCATTTTTACATTTTTTACATTTTTTCCTTAATATAAATTGAAATCTTTGATAATTCTCAATAAATAAAGGTTTTAATTTTATTAATGACGTCATTAAAGTTTTGTTATGTCGATAAAATATAAGAAATATGAATTACCTTGATACACGTGACGGAATACAGTAATGTCACGACTCCCATAGCATGTGATATAAAATCGTCCATTGTCCCAGAACATGGCTTGGAGATTCCGTGGAATTCCCAGAGTTAAAATGGCGACAAGTTGACAAGAAGCTGTAAGTTGATGAATAGAGGAATCAAGGAATCCATGGCTACTTACGAAAATATTCCCGTCTTCATTTATAACGATTGATGTCGGCCTGTGTAGACGTTGATGTTTGTATTTATATTTACATTGACTGGGATTCAAAATGTCGAATGCATAGACACCAGTATCATCATCATCAACACCAGCATCACACGAAATATAAATGATGTTGTCCTTTGTTGTCACAGAACTCCATTTTGACTTTTTGAAAATCAGGTGAATCGTGTCAACATGTCCATCATCATGCGACACGATACACCAGTAAGTCGTGTCCTGTTTTACACCAACAACAACAATATTGTCACTGACTCTGACAACACTATGATAATAGTCAAATACACGATGCAGACGAAAACTCTTCATTCTTGTAAAAACAGGCGACACGTCTTCAGGTTTAATGGACGCCATTTCTATCAGACCGTCATCATGAAGGACACAAATTGTCGTGGCGTCCATTAGACAGATGGCACATGGTATGGAGTCACTGTCTAACATGTCTAGTAATTTGCCATCATGTAGTCGATGGATTTTAACTTTACCCTTGTAGTTATTGTCATTGAAGTCTACGACGATTATCTTATTATGGCAGATGACAATAGAGATATATTTGGGGATCTCATTGCCTGTGGAAATAAAGTGACATAAACATCAATAAACATCTACACAAAAATATTAAACTTATTTAATTATATTAAAATATGAAATAACTTGTACATTTGCAGTTTCTAAGAATTAATACATTAATACAAATTTAATTATTTTTATGACTTTAAAATTTGATTCCTATTAAATGTATATTCTGAATTTAAAATAAAGACGTTGTCGTCGTATATATTACCAAAATTGAATATGTATATTTATATTAAAATAAATAAATAAATAACTTGTACATTTACTTGATATTAACATTAATATAAGGCAATTAGGCATAATATAAACAACGTTAACATATCTACATAAATATAATATACATGTATAATTTAAATACTAAATAAATGACCATTACAACCGTCGTAATGGCGTCATTATTTTATTCTTATTACAAGAGAGATTTATAGCAGACATCACACAGACACAGTAATCACAATATTATAGTTCTGTACAGTATTTTAGTAAAATGAAGTTAACAACAATAGTGTGTTAACAGGTTCTGTGTGGAAACCGCCATTGTCCGTCATTTTTAGTCAGGTTATGTATGTGCATTCGTGTGTGTGTATTACTCGTATACTCCTCCAAAAATGGACAAGACAAATTAAGATATGGAGTCCATCCTTACATCCTGTCATTTTGCTGGAAAGATATCGAATAAATATCTTGATCCCATTATCGATAAATGTGCACAAAATAGGGCTATACACCAAAATGATGGGGAAAACAACTTTTTTAAACAAAAAAAGGGATTTTCGTAAAAACTAGGAAATGATGGATGGACTATCAGTTTTGCAAACAGAATAATGTTAATGGCTGTCGATTTTAACGAGTACAACTATAAATAAAACATGATCGCACGATAAATCAAACGGTCATCTTAACTTCCATTTAACAAAACAATAACACCTCAATCAGTTCTCTAATTTACAACTATAACAGTATTTCTTAAAAATTTTAATTTTCTTTAAAATTGCATTAATAGTCGAAAAAGAATTATCGCAAATATAAAGCATTTAACATGACGAATGCCATCACAGAATGAAATTTTTTTAACATAATATTAGAGTTGGCCATGCGAACGGGGAAAAGGGGAGGTGGGGGAGGCATAGGCACTTTGATTCTGGGTAAATTAATGTATACACTCACCATGTTATATGCCTGTGGGGGGAGGTAAACGAAATTTCCTAAATAATAATAATAATAATAATAATAATAATAATAATAATAATACATCATTCATCGAATGACATTGATCTAGAAGTATGTGCTATCCTTAGTATTTCAATAAAAATCCGTGTTAGTAAATGTCTTCATTCATTTACTTTTGTCTTCTGCATTTTCTCACATTAGACTGCCTGCCGTGGATTATGATGTCTGCAATAACAAGAACGCTGGCGGAAACAAGAAACATGGAGAAACGTGCTTATTTACAAATCCGCGAAGCTCGATGTACTAAAGTGAAAATGACACAGAGGTCAGAACAGCGGTAGCGATTTATTCTGACAGAATTTGAGTATCAAGGTTTGAAGGAGCGCGCGTCTTCAACTGTATCACGCAAATTCCGCCAACTATATCATTCTCTGTGAACAATGAAAATCTCTGACAAACATAATGGAAAAAAGATTACAGGCGTGTTTATCTTTGAAAGATTGCATTTCTTGAAAATTAGATTACTATAACATAAAACAAAATTTCATCGTCAACTTTTAACCAAGTTCTTGGCAAACACTTGAAATAATAGAAGTAATAATTTGCAATGACATTTAAACCTTGACACTTTAAATGTGTGTGGGGTTATCATTGTTTGTGTAGTGGGTCTTGTCTTAACTTAAATCCTATTTCGTAAGTTTGAAGAAACGGTCACCCGAAACATAATGATAGATATATGTAAAGTTTTAATTCTCTATAAAGGAAAGTTCTGTACCATTTTATCATGTCAGTGAATAGTGTGTGTGCGATTTAGATACACGATATTTCGATGGACGTAATCATCTGACTTTGACGCTAGCATAATCATCTCACTGGTTATGACCCTATTTTATTTAAATCGCAACGTTTGACAATAATTCCATAAAACTACACACACTGTGATTAGGAAACTTCATACTACCATTGTTCTTTCTAAGTAAGCTTTATAACTGAGCACACTAATATTACAGCAAAATACAATCTGTATTGGTTTAAATATAAAGTTTTGCAATACATTGCTGTGTATATAATACAAAACTTCGATTTAGTAAAGTTAAATTTCAAATTAAAATAAAAATGTCCAAATTTAGGTCAAAGCTTTTTCCAGACAACTGAAACAGCGAAGATAATATATCGCCAAGCGAACACATTTTGTCATTGTTGTTTTGCCATGAGCGTGGATGTGTAATGTGCAGTCCCATAGATATTGGTAAAGATGAAAGCTGATTCGATTGAGAGACTACGACCTCCTATTACTGCGTCGTGCCTACTACTGCGTCATGCCTACCACAGCGTCCCATAACTTAGAAATTACAAGTAATGATGAATACGACTGATACTACGACGCCCTCTTATCTCGTCATGCCTATCACTGAGGTATTTGAGAGTATTCTACTACACGCTGTCATCATGTATAATACATTGTTACTGAATCATATATTTTAAAATCATTGACCGCCGTGGTCAAGATGCTATAGGTTGCGGGTTCGAACCGAGGCCGAGTCATACCAAACTAGTACAAACAGCTGCTTCGATAGGAGCTCAGCATTAGGAGGCTAATGTTAACTGGTCGGTCTTGTGTCAGGATAATGTGACTGGTTGGAGTATCATGCTACATGTCTGTGGTATGAAACCTCAACGCTAGACATTACTATAAACTGCCTCACTGCAGACATCTTAGCGATTTGCCTGAAAATTTTATCTTAAGCTACGTTAAAAATCTAAATCACACACACACACAATTTAAAATCATATATACATACATTATTTCCTGTTATACGTTAATGATACATACATACATACATTATTCCCTGTTATACGTTAATGATACATACATACATACATTATTTCCTGTTATACGTTAATGATACATACATACATACATTATTTCCTGTTATACGTTAATGATAGCACACATTATTTCCTGTTAAACTTTAATGATACATACATACATACATTATTTCCTGTTATACGTTAATGATACATACATACATTATTTACTGTTATACGTTAATGATAGCATACATTATTTACTGTTATACGTTAATGATATCATACATTATTTACTGTTATACGTTAATGATAGCATACATTATTTACTGTTATACGTTAATGATAGCACACATTATTTCCTGTTATACGTTAATGATAGCACACAAAATATTTGACTCATCTAACATATCCAGTATAATCTCCATCCGTAATAAATTTTTAACTTGTCTTTCAAAAATAAAGTTCAAATTACCCATCTATTTCAAATTTATTTCAGACAGGCATGAAATCACATTCTGTTACGTTTTTGTCTTCATAGGTCATATTGCCGTAATATAGCAAAAACAAAAAATAATTATAATTTGTTTTTGTTTTTTTAATATAAATCTTTGACTTGACAGATTTGCTGCTGAAGTTTGGGACGTTACTTGTTCGTTTGCCTGCCACATTGCTGACCATTCTGCGAATATCACTACATAATTATGTTTGTTGTTTCGTTTTTTGGTCAGTCTCCAGTAAAGAGCTACTCTATATATCAGACAATATTAATCCCCTGATTGCCTGAATAAATTAGATGGTAATTTGATTGACAATAGGGGAAGCTACGATTTCCAGTAGAGCAGCCTGCGTGAAATAAGCACATGTAATCATCATCTGTTTACAAGTGTTGAAACATCTACGGAATTACTTTGCATTAAATTAGGAAAACGCTGTCAAACAGGTGTACCGTAAATCTCGACTGAGGGTAACTGAAGCGGATTCTTTTCTTATGCATACGAAATATTTCTTATCGATATGTTTGTAAAACTACGGTACAATTTAAGTGATTATATTATTAAAGAAATACTAAATCGAAATAACGACATATCTTGTCCAATTGAATTATTATGTATAAAACCAAACAATATCATTTTTTTCAAAAATAACATGTCGATATATATCGAAAAATGACTTCCTTATCTCATAATTTTGAAATCATTTTGCTTCTTTGAATAAAAGACGATCTTTTTCAATATATAATGCATGGGTTTTCAATAATTGTGTACAGCCGTCAAAAGAGCTTCATCCTATTTGAAAAGATCAATCTAATGCCTGACAGATTCAATGCTCATAATTGCACCGAAGTTGATATTTGACTTTTGTCTATTACTTGCCAGTAAGTTTCATGTTTTTATCTTTCTTTGAAGCATGAATATTAACTGAGTAATCTTTTATACCACAAATATGGACCGAAAAAAAATAATTTCTTTCCAACCAATGACCCCTTGAGTTTAATTCTTTGAAGATCACGAAGGCTATTAGCCTGAATAGATAAAAAGATACACCGATATATATATATATATATATATATATATATATATATATATATATATATATATATATATATATATATATATATATATTATATTAAAGTTAATTTGACTTTTAAAGTGTTGATATACCAATATTGCCGATGTTATTTATCTTGATAAGTTAATGAATTTCATGTTATGAATCATTTAGAAAATAATAAAACAGAACGAAAAGTAATTAATATTTACCGATTTAGAAATGAATTTGATTGGAATTTCCTCTGATGTCACCTATAATTTAGTAAGAAATAAAATTGGTGATTATGGAGAGTGACAGGAAACACCTGAAAAAATTTGAAGGTATGAAAATCTTTAAACTGATCTTACACCAAGTAACCTAATAAACACGGTTCGTTATTAAGTTATGCGTACACATTCTATGAGATTTATCTACAATGTTACAAAGTTGCAAAAACGTCTCGAATTTGAAAATCTAACTGGAAATTCTTTGACTTTTTGGCATATGCGTGCAATGTACGGTAAAGTAATTTATCGAAATTAAATATTTGTGATGATTCACTGAACATATATATATATATATATATATATATATATATATATATATATATATATATATATATATATATAGTGCCTCATCGGTCATATTTTAACCAAGAATATCAGCTCTTTTCCGAAGCTAGAATAGTGTGTGTGTGTGTGTGTGTGTGTGTGTGTGTGTGTGTGTGTGTGTGTGTTGGAGAGAGATATACAGTACGATATATACAAACAGTCTGTGATACATACTGTTAACTGATACATTTGAGCATATACTAAAATGGAAATTTGTTGAAGCGAGCGATTAACGGATATATTTTACCTGGTGGTGAAAATCCCTAGTGTTTCTTCCACTGAACGAAATATATTTCGTATTTACGTATTTCAAGCAAACATAACCTCTTAAGTCAATTGTTCTTTCAGTCTACCGCACTATCACACACATGTTGCTCTCTCTCTCTCTCTCTCTCTCTCTCTCTCTCTCTCTCTCTCTCTCTCTCTCTCCAGTGGCCTAGTGGTCAGAGTGTCCGCCGCGGGAGCGGGAGGTCGTGGGTTCGATCCCCGGCTGAGTCATGCCAAAGACTTACAAAAATGGAACTAGCATTGTCCCATCACAACAGGAATCTGACGTTCTGACGATAAACGTCTTAGTCCTGTGATTCAACCGACATCAAACTGGATGGAGGTTAGGGTGTTAAACGCGTTTATGAATCTCGGATTGCACGACTGAAGAGTGTGTCTGAGAAGCCCAAGATGATGGTATATAACCCTGGTTGATGGTTGAGCGAGTGGAGTGAGTATTCAATATCTAACTCCTACAAATGTGAAAATAGTATGTACTATGATGGATACAAGCAATAGTTGACGGTTTGGTGGGTGGGAAATTATTTAACCTTATATGTCAAAATAAAAGCATATTCTTGTACTGGATAATATCCCTGGTTGACGGTGGTGTGGATAAGACGATTAATGAACCTTTAATTTCAACGCATGTCAAAATAATAGCGTGTTTATAATGTTCAAATATAAATCTAAATATTTTGGTCATCGATCTTTAATAGACCTTGTAATATGAGCCGTCATTATATATTTTTTTCCTTAATCTATAATACTATATTTATCTTGCGATATCATTTTATTTTATTATATCAATTAACTGAATTTGTAGTAAAATTAATATATATTTCAATTTATCATAAATCTTAATTATGTTATGTGTAATATGTAAGAATTTCTCAAACGATTACTTTCTTCACCCTTGACTTCTCTGTTTAATATTTGGAAATATCGCCTATATCCAACGCATTTCACTCAATTCGGAATGAATGTAAATCATTCATTAGACAAATGTAACATATCACGCATTTAATTTTATAAAACAATAAGTTGAAATAAATAATAATAAAATGAATTTGAAGTTATGCTATCATACATGAGACTATGTAAATCATACACCGAATATATTATACAGCATACAATAATAAAACGGCACCTTATATAATTACACAATCAATGCGGTCTTGTGGTGCTCTCATACATTCTTGTGATACATTTTAAAAAATATGAATAACAATAAAAGTTTGAGATTTATGAAAACAAAATTGAGTTTAGACTGAATTAAACGGAATTTATATTACCAGATTTATTTTACGCATGATCTTGCAAAACCATGTTCTTGGATAATTTAACTAGAAGGCTACATTATTCCTCAACGTAATTCTACTCAAATATGAATCAAAAGGGGACCTTTCGGTTTAGATGTTCGTCAGTTGAAAAGATACAAAGTTTTATTCTTGTGACGTTTAATTTCCAATCTTTAGGAACGCATGTGTATAAAATCTGTATTAAAAGAAACAATGTTTTATTGAATCGACTTTGTGCCAGACAAAAACAACACATCTGTCCGGGGATGCTCTATCATCAACAACATGGTCGTCAACGTTAGTAGTCTTCTTTGTGTTTATAATATCTTTAATCAGTAAGAACAGCTTCTAAATCAGGATCGTCCCAAGAAAGGTAGTCTGAACATCGTCCGTGATAGTAATAGAATACATAGAAATTTGACCCTTTAAAAAAAATCGAATATCCCTTCACATATCAAAACATTTGGAACTATACATGAAGGTAAATAATTCTTTAAGCTCGGTAGAAAAAATATAACCTAACATTGCAGTGTTAAGATTACCTGCTAGGTATGCAGAGGATGAAAATATTCACTTATAACTTATAAATCACTTACTTTCTTCTAGTGTCAAAGTCCCAACATTGACAAGACTGTAGCAAACTTTTTCCTTTCCTCCTGTGGACATTTTACTTTTTTGTATGATTGTGCTTCAGGGTTATGGGCTCCAAGTGAAAATGAGTTTTCAGTGTAACACAATGCTGACACGACGACTGGGCTGCAAAAAATATAGACAGGAATTGTGTAGCCGAATTGATGTAATATACACAAGTAATATATACTTTATGAATTATTGTACAAATAAATGCTTGTAAAATAAAATATGTATAAGTATGAAATCGCATCAACATTTTGGTGTGTAAAGAGTTTATGAAAGCTGCAAATACATACATAATATATATTATGCTCTCTATGTGTGATCTGAGTTGTTTTATGTGGTCGTATCGGTATTGTGTGATATAAGTGGTTTTGCGTGATCTTAGAGGTGTTTGTGATCTTAGAGATGCTGTGTGATCCTAGAAGTGTTGTGTGATCTAAGTGCTCTTGTGGCATCTTACAGCTGTTGTGTTATCTTAGTGATATTGTGCCATCTTAAAAGTGTTGTGGGATCTCAGTGGTTTTGTGTGATCTTAGAGGTATTTATGATCTTAGAGGTGTTGTGTGATCTTAGTGATATTGTGCCATGATATAATAGCTAATAGTTACAATGAATGGACGAAACATTGTGTTTTGTATTTTATGAGTTATTGGTTAGAGTTAATAATAAATAAATTTGGTGTTAGAGGGTGTAAAAGATACGGATGGGGAGATAAGTCTTAGGGATACATAATAAAGTATAGGAGTTAATTAGTGGCATAAATAATGTAAATGATATGGATGGGGAAATAAGTTTTAGGGGTACATAATAAAGTATAGGAGTTAATTAGTGGTATAAATAATGTAAATGATACGGATGGGGAGATCAGTCATAGGGGTAAATACTAATTTATTCATATCAGTTAATTAGTGGTGTAAAATAATGATAATGAGCTAGCGGGATATGTAAATACAATGGATATGAGTAATTAGTCTTGTGTTTAAAAACTCTCGATGGCAGTTAGTGGTGTGTGTACATAATGTAGATGGGGAGTAAGTGGTGTGTGTGTGTAAATAGTGCAGATGGAAAATTTGTGGTGTCTGTAAAAACTGTAGTTGACGAGTTAGGTATGTGTAAAAGATGCAGATGGATAGTCCGAATTTCCTTTGACCTTTTCCACCTTTGCCGTGATTGTATGACCTCTGATGTCATTTACATGTAGGTTGCGAGACTTGTGTAGTCACGTGACTAAGAATGCGAATGGCCAGATACAGACCAAATTTCCGCAAATTTATATTTTTGTCTCGTCTGTCATCGAATTAAAGACATAACGAATGCTATACTCACGATGTTTGAGAAAATAAATCATATTCCTTTCGATTTCATGCAGGTATATCTCGTCGACAGATCGTTTAAGATTGCTGGGCCAACAAGTAAGCGGCTAAACCATGCCGACAACAAATTGTGTCGGTGAATTCCATCTTTTCGATAGCAAAGGCGCTGTGACCCTACACCCCAACATGAATGTCCAAATATCAAAAATGGGGTGGCGAGGGTCAGATGAAACTCGGACTAGTAGATGGGGTGAGTATACTAATAATGGAGGTTAGCAATCCGTGTAAATACCAGTAAAGATTTCTGCTCAAGAATCTTCATCTACACCTATTAATCTCACAATCACAGGAAGTGACGTGTGTATGATATTTTACCTTATAAACACACTCGCTAAAAATAAATAACTTTGTGTGCATTAAATGTCCTAGGTGTAAGTTAACGGTGATGTAACATGTGATCATCTGACTCACTGAGACTGTACAACACTCTGCATCATCAATAACGTATAGTTAAAAAATTAAGAACTCTGTGAATTAAATTACCAATGTATCGTCAACTTTACAACTCCCTGTGTTTTGTGAGAGTTGATTTGAGCTATTGTAGGACTCTGCACATTCAATACAGCGTTATTTCATTTTCATACATTGACTTAATATGAATTTATAATACATAAAAGTAAATCGTACACTGATACTTACAGAATATCTATAAATCCCGTACAATGCACGTTTCCAACGTTAACCGGACTGTATTCTCTGTTATGATTGTACCTGTCTCCAAGCAGGTTTTTTTTCTCTCTCCATACACACAACCAACCGATCACGCATGACAACAAGCTATCATTAAGCGTTGACCTTCATCTAGAAAGCTATTGCGTGTACAGACAAATAATAGAATGGATATTCACATGGCTCTAGTTACTACATGAACAAATATCTCGTTCTGCATTATTATATGAGCAAATAACATGGCTGAAAAATAGAACAAATCTGAAAACCAAATTCAAATAATAACGGAAATGTGTAGTGGTGGCATGCAAGTATCCACGTGTAATAGTAGTTACGTCCACTGGTCTATGTACCTGACAAGTTAGTTACATAGGTCTATGTACCTGACAAGTTAGTTACATAGGTGGCTCAGGGGAGTAAGTTTTGGTGTGTGTAATTTTAACGTAGCTTTAACGATTGTAATCATATTGCTACGATATCTGGAGTGTGACCGTTTATGGTTATGTCTAGCACTGGGGCATGATCCCCCAGACTAGACCAATTGTTTCCCACTGATTGCTTGTAAACCCCCGCCAGTACAAAATAGGCGGAGAACAATTTGATGGTCTAGCCACTTACACGTAGCAGCTGCTACTTATATGCTAATGCTGCTATTAGCGTACTGATACCCTACGTCTGACATATGTTACTATTACTATTACTACTATTGCTACTAGTACCGTACTAATATAATACTTATATGCTAATACTGCTACTAGCGTACTGATACCGTACGTCTGACATATGTTACTATTACTATTACTACTATTGCTACTAGTACCGTACTAATATAATACTTATATGCTAATGCTGCTACTAGCGTACTGATACCCTACGTCTGACATATGTTAATATTACTATTACTACTATTGCTACTATTACCGTACTAATATAATACTTATATGCTAATACTGCTACTAGCGTACTGATAGCCTACGTCTGACATATGTTACTATTACTACTATTGCTACTATTACCGTACTAATATAATACTTATATGCTAATGCTGCTACTAGCGTACTGATAGCCTACGTCTGACATATGTTACTATTACTACTATTGCTACTAGTACCGTACTAATATAATACTTATATGCTAATACTGCTACTAGCGTACTGATAGCCTACGTCTGACATATGTTACTATTACTAGTATTGCTACTAGTACCGTACTAATATAATACTTATATGCTAATGCTGCTACTAGCGTACTGATACCCTACGTCTGACATATGTTAATATTACTATTACTACTATTGTTACTAGTACCGTACTAATATAATACTTATATGCTAATACTGCTACTAGCGTACTGATAGCCTACGTCTGACATATGTTACTATTACTATTACTACTATTGCTACTAGTACCGTACTAATATAATACTTATATGCTAATGCTACTACTAGCGTACTGATACCCTACGTCTGACATATGTTACTATTACTATTACTACTATTGTTACTAGTACCGTACTAATATAATACTTATATGCTAATACTGCTACTATCGTACTGATAGCCTACGTCTGACATGTGTTACTATTACTATTACTACTATTGCTACTATTATTTTTTCGATCATTAGATGATGTTGTAGATGTTTGTTTGTTTGTTTGTTTGTTTGATTAGGAGTTTTACCGCAGCTTTAACAATTTTTCAGTTTTATCGCTACGATGTTTGCATTGAGGCAGTTTATATTGATGTCTAGCACTAGGTGAAGCCGGGTGGATTTCATCTTCTTGCGAAGAAACTTCATTGCGTATCGTTGCTTGTTAATCGGCTTGATCGACTCAAAATCGTGTATTTCTTTCAAAATCACCATGTTTCCTGTACACATATACGCATATATAACAAGCTGATATATACTTCTGGCAACTTGTATTAGGGTAATTTGAACTCTTTCCTTCGCATCAGAAAATTGTTGATTGTTTCAAAAATAGTTAAGCCACCCCACTGACGTGACATTGACAATAGATTGATTTCATTCCGTAATCAAGATCAGTGTATTCATTCTAAATCAGATTAAATCATGATTACTGTATCAGTTAACTCGGATTTTGCTAATCGCATTAATAGGGGTTGGCGACGGATTCACGATATTTCCCAAAAATCATATATGCAGTAATGTGCCATAATTTTGTTAGTTATTTATTGTAGTGATTGTTGAAGAGACTTATCTGATTGGGCATGGTGCAATTGACGTACCTGTGTCATTAACCTTTATTCTAGCATGAAATATCTTGCAATTAAGAAGAGGCATGTCCCTGTTTTATTTTTTATTTACATCTTTCACTGAGTAGTATGTAATAATTTCATATCATAATATAGAAGTCAAAAGTAAATTAATGCAAACTATTTCTTTCTCAAGTATTCTCATGAATTTTGCGTAATATTCACGTTAAAATGACTTTTAATAATGTATTCATTTCAAAACGTAAAAACTAGTTTAAAGTATGTCATTAAGTATGTGAGTCACAGGTCCTGATGTAGAAGATCATTCTGGTAATTCCAATGTATACTTTAAATAAATAAATGAAATTCTCTCCTCAGAACATATTTCGATTCCACTAAGACTGATATTCAGATATGGAATGAGCAATTTTGAAGTAAACAACATCCTAGTAGATATAGAAAACGAGGATACAATAACAAAACCAGGATAATGGCCAGTTTTTCCTAAAAATGAAAAATAGCTTGCTTCTAGAACATACTTGATTTCTAAAAAGATTACACTTCAACCTCAATATCTCAAAGTAATAATTATCTTTTACATTTTCTATTGTGCAATTCATACTGATATAATAATAATAATAATAATAATAATAATAATAATAATAATAATAATAATAATAATAATGATAATAATAATAATAATAATAATAATAATAATAATAATGAGGACTTTGTATAGAATTTAACCTCATTATCTCAAAGCAATAATTATCTTTTACATTTTCTATTGTGCAATTCATTCTGATATAATAATAATAATAATAATAATAATAATAATAATAATAATAATAATAATGATAATAATAATAATAATAATAATGAGGACTTTGTATAGAATTTGCAATTCATACTGATATACATCCATCTGATGTTTAAAAACTTCTTTTAATTATTTTCAAATTATATAATCTAAAATAAAACAAAACTAATTTCCGTTGCTTACCGGTACTTTATTTCCATTACGTTTGTTTTCCATTTGTTTATTTGGATATTCTAGTAAAAATGATCAACATGTATAATTCACTGATCACGTTCTGCAACAATTAGATGTTCATTAAAGTGTTTTTCCTCAAATGGTGAACTGTATATTGTTTTATATGTAGGCACTTCTCATCCTTTAGCTATAATAAGGTATCGACCTTTTAAGTCTCCCCCCCCAACCATCCAAAAATATGAAAGGCATTTATGTATTTCATATCCCCATAGTGAATGTGTGCTTTTCTTTGAAACAAATCGAAAATGATTTGAAAGAAAACGTAATTTTTTATTTGGGGGGGGGGGGGGGGGCTGAGGGGTGCTTTTTTCTAATTTCTTTTTATTACTTTGTGGTGGGTCGTACTCATGTGGTTATTGTAGCTGGTCATATGTTCAGTAAATTTTAGTGATCTTGGCCAAGGATCAGTCTAATTCCTGTGTGTATTATATGTATATTCAGTATTGATTTAATCATTATATATTGTGTTTGTGTTAGGTGTGACCATTTTATATATTTTAATTTATTTTTAAGATTTTTTTTTTAAATTCCCTTTTCATATACATACTAATAAATAATACAGATGTAAGGTAGAGTAGACGTGTAAAGCATGAGTTGGGAAGCTTCTCCGGTCTTTATATACTGAGAGAATTTCTTTATTGCTTCGCTGCATACATATGTATTTCCCCATTATTTGTCCGTCATAGTAATTATATACTGTGACTGTGAGAGGGGTTAGAAATCACTCAGCACTGCATCTTGCATACCAGACACTTGGCAAAGACGGATTAATTAGCAATTAACTTCTTATCCATTGACTCAATCACTTAATTGATGTTATAAATAAATGTAGTTCAATGTCTGTGTTTATGGCATGGTTCAATGTGTATGCTTTTGTCATGGTTCAGTATCTGTATGACTGTGGCATGGTTGAATGTATATGTGTGTGCTTATGGTTTGGTTCAATATCTGTATGCGTTCAATGTGTGTGTGTGTTTATGACATGGTTAAATGTGTGATTGTGACATGTGTGTGATCATGGCATGTATCAATGTGTGTGCTTGTGGCTTTGTTCAATGACTCCTTCTGCGTATGACATGGTTTAGTATCTCTGTGTGTGTATGCGTGTGTGAGTGTGTTAATGGTATGGTTCAGTTTATGTGTGCTTGTTGGTTCAATATATATATGTGTTTGTGGCTTGGTTCAATGTCTGCGTGTGCTTATGACATTGGTCAATGTGAGTGTGCTTATGGTATGGTTTAATGTCTGTGCTTGTGGAATGGTTCAATGTATGTGTGTGCTTATTTCTTGGTCAAATATCTATGTGCATGTGGCTTTGTTCAATCTCTGCATGTGCCTATGGCATTGTTCAGTATCTCTGGGTCTGCGTGTGCTTATGATGTGGTTCAATATATGTGTGTTTATGACCTGGTTCAATGTGTTTGTGATTTGGGCTTTGTTCATTGTCTGTGTATGCTTATGACATGGTTTAATGTCTGTGCTTGCGGCATGGTGCAATGTCTGTGTGTGCTTATTGCATGGCTCAATATATGTGTGTGCTTATGGCATGGTTCAGTATATATGTGTGTGATTGTGACTTAGTTCATTGTTTGTGTGTGCTTTTTTCATGGTTCAATGTGTAATTGTGTCGTGGCGCAATGTGTGATTATGGCATGACTCAATGTGTGTGATTGTGTCATGATTCAATATTGTGTTTGCTTATGACATGATTCAGTGTCTGTGTGCTTGTGCCTTGGTTCAATATCAGTGTGTTTGTGGCATGGTTCACTGTCAGTGTGTGCTTGAGGTTCGATTATTTGTGTGTGCTTATGGCATTGGTCAGTGACAGTGTGTGATTGTGGCTTGGTTCGATGTCTGTTCGATGTCTGTGTATGCCTGTGACATGGTTCAATGTCTGTGTGTGCTTGTGGCATGGTTCAATGCAAGTGTATACTTGTGGCCTGGTTCGTTATCTGAGTCCTTGTGGTATTGCTTCCCATGTCGATGTAAACTGAGACAATGTTTAATATCTGTCATGTGTCTATATTTTGATGAACATTGTCCGCATGATCATGCAAAAATTACTCTTGGTCCAAAAATGGAATTAAGTATACATATATTTGTCAGGGTTCTACAAAATGTTCAGATCTGCATACAAGTATACATATTGTTTTTTTTCTGAAACATTCATGAAAATTGCAAAAAATAATTCCTCCTTTCAGAAGCTCTTTTGTTGGTGAAATTCTCTTTGTTTAATTCATTTCTTACAAAGCTAGCAGCAGCCATGTATAGTGTGCAAGTTGTCAAACAATATTTTGGTGATTTAATGTGAAGGAATATATATTAGATTTTAGCAAGGAAATTAAAACAGCTGTTAATTGATTGGAAGTTCCTAATGATCATATGGATCTAATGTATGTATGATTTGATACCTCACAAATTATTACACAATACAGTGCTAATGCATTGTTTAAAAACATCCCTACATGTTTTGGAATACTTGTATGTTATCCTTTACCCTAAATAAAAACATAAAGAGGTTATTGTTTCTACTGGTCGGCTTGGTGTCAGGATAATGTGACTGGGTGGGATATCATGGTACATGTCTGCCAGCACGATGCATCAGTGCTAGACGTCATTATATACATACTTCATGTATTCTAGATCACATCCCTTGACCAGATTTATGTATTCTAGATCACATCCTTTGACCAGTCTTTGTGTATTTTAGATCACATCCCTTCACCAGATTTTATGTATTTTTAGATAGCATCTCATGACCAGTCTTTTTGTATTCTAGATCACATCCCTTGACTAGACAATGTGTATTCTAGATCACATCCCTTGACTAAGCAATGTGTTTTCTAGAGCACATCTCCTGACCAGACTGTGGATTCTAGATTATATCCCTAGACCACACCTTGTGTATTCTAGATAACATACCTTAACCAGACTTTGTGTATTCTAGATCACATAACTTGACCAGTCTTTGTGTGTTCTTGATCACATCCCTTGACTAGACAATGTGTATTCTAGATCACATCCCCTGACCAGACTGTGGATTCTAGATCACATACCTTAATCAGACTTTGTGTATTCTAGATCATATCCCATGCCCACCCTTTGTGTATTCTTGATCACTTCCCTTGATCAGACGATATGTATTCTAGATCACATCCCTTGACCAGACTTTGTATTGTAGATGACATCCTTTGACCAGACTGTGTATTGTAGATGACATCCTTTGACCAGACTTTGTGTATTCTAGATGACATCCCTTCACCAGACTTTTTGTATTCTAGATAACATCCCTTGACCAGACTTATGTATTCTAGATTACAACATCACTTAACCAGACAATGTGTATTCTAGATCACATCTCCTGACCAGACAGTGGATTCTAGATTACATCCCTTGACCAGACCTTGTGTATTCTATATCACATCCCTTCACCAGACTTATATTATGTATTCTAGATCACATGCCTTGACCAGACTTATGTATTCTAGATCACAACATCACTTAATCAGACAATGTGTATTCTAGATCACATCCCTTAACCAGACTTTGTGTATTCTAGATCACATACCTTGAACCAACTTTGTGTATTCTAGATCACATACCATGACCACACTTTGTGTATTCTACATGATATCCCTTGACCAGACTCTTGTATTCTAGATCACATCCCTTGACCAGATTTTGTATCCTAGCTCATATCCCTTGACAAGACTTTGTGTATTCTAGATCACATCCCTTGAGCACACTTTATGTATTCTAGATCACATCTCTTGACCAGATGTTTGTATTATAGATCACTTTTCTTGACCAGGCGTTGTTTAGTCAAGATCGCATCCCTTGACCAGACTTTATATTCGAGACCACATCCCTTGACTAGACTTTGTAGTCTAGATCATACCCTTTGACCAGACTTTGTACTCTAGATGACATCATTTGACCAGACTTTGCGTATTCCAGACCACATTCCTTGACCAGACTTTTTTATTCTAGATGACATCCCTTGACTAGACTTTGTGTATTATAGATGAGATCCTTTGACCAGACTTTATGTATTCTAGATCACATCCCTTGACCAGACTTTGTATTGTAGATGACATCCTTTGACCAGACGTTGTGTTCTCTAGATGACATCTTTTGACCAGACTTTGTGTATTCTAGATCACATCCCTTGACCAGACTGTGTATATCCTAGATCAAATCGCTTGACCACACTTTGTGGACTCGAGTGTAATACAGCATATATTATGTTGCCTGGAGATCAAAGATCATCCTCATGATCGGACAAATAAGAACAAAATGATGGCTTCTCAGAAATATTAAGTCATAACTACACACCTTGACAGGAATATTAAGTCATAACTGCACACCTTGACAGAAATATTAAGTCATAACTACACACCTTGACAGAAATATTAAGTCATAACTACACACCTTGACAGAAATATTAAGTCATAACTACACACCTTGACAGAAATATTAAGTCATAACTACACACCTTGACAGAAATATTAAGTCATAACTACACACCTTGACAGAAATATTAAGTCATAACTACACACCTTGACAGAAATATTAAGTCATAACTACACACCTTGACAGAAATATTAAGTCATAACTACACACCTTGACAGAAATATTAAGTCATATCTACACACCTTGACAGAAGGTCTAGGTCATTGATATTCATTGGTCAGTAATCTCCCAAGTTAGCCATGCTCTGTCAGTTTCCACACTTGAGTCAATTAAACATGGAGCAGACATATATTACTTCCCAAGTTAGCCATGTCTTATCATTTTCCACGCTGAGGCCAATACACATGGGACAGACATAGTAATCTCCAAGTTATTCATGCCCTATTGGTCTTCATGCTGAGGTCAATTATACATGGGACAGACATAGTAATCTCACACGTTAGCCATGCCCTATCATTTTCCATGATGCGGTCAATATGTTATTCATGCCCTATCAGTTTCCACGCGGAGGTCAATTAAACATGGGACAGACATATAGTGTGAAGTTATTGGTATTCTTGTTTATTTTTATATGGTTGGGGGTGGGTAAGTCTTCTGTTAGGTCTCCATTATACCCTTATGAAGGGTAAAGTTTGATCACAATTTATTATTTTTTGGATTTTTTAACTACTGCTACTACTACTACTACTGCAACATGTAGTACTGCTAATACTTCTGCAACTACCGCATCTGTTACTGATGCTACTACTACTGCTACTGCTGATAGTATTAATACTAGTAGTACTGCAACTACCAGAACTACTACTACTTCTTCGACTACTACTACTACTACTGCTACTACTGCTGCTAATACTAGCAAATTTATTGCTACTGGTGCTACTACGGTTGCTATTCACATTCTATACTATTACTGTTACTACTACTACTGCAAGGACTACTACTACTACTAATTCCACTACTACTATAACTACCGCTGATGTTACTACTACTATTGCAAGGACTGCTGCTACTAATATTACAACTACTATCACTGATGTTACTACTTATGTTACTGCTACTACTGCAAGGACTACTACTACTAATACTACCGCCGTTATTGCTACTACTGTTACTACTACTACTGCAAGGAATGCTACTAATACCGCTGTTGTTAATACTATTGTTACCACGTTCTCCATTATCTTCCATTACTGTCAATTCTTCAGTTGAGGTACTGGGTATGGTGGACAGAGTCAGAGCCACTAATTAAATAATACAAAATTCAATTACATGACATATTGGGCCACATGATACAATGGGTCGTTAAACGCAAACGTATATTGCTCAATAATATGTGTACGAACAAATAAATTCCATCATTTTATGAGAATTTCTGCTGAGGGAGCAGGGTCCAGTTTTTATGTACAAATTTAATGTCACATGCACCTGCCTAATATAAAAATTCATTAAAAATATAATACGCGAGTGAGGTCAAAAAGGTACATATTTCTGGATAGGTATTATGTAGCGCAACATAATCATATCACACACTTGACCTGACAAGTCTACTGAAGTTCTTAGAATAAAATGTTTATGTACCCCAACCCCTATTTTATACATGGATTTTACACATCTGAAGGCCATTTTTGACAGCGTGTGGTGCTCACAGTGCAAACGCAAAGCCTTTCCCTGGATGAAAATTTTGAAAAACATTGTCAACTAAATAGCTTGATGCAATTCATAATAGTTGTCATTCAAGCCGGTTTTGAGATATTCTACTTGCCTTGAACCCACGTGTCTACTGCTATTGGAGGCTAGCTCTTCTTCCTAGCCGACTATTGGTATTTCACTATCAACATACTGCAGAGTAACTATGGAAAGTGTACATGTCTGACATCAATTTCAAGAACAACACAAGCCTGAAACACCTAGTTCACAAATTTATCCATATCTTTAATTATTACACAATAGTAGCTCAAAAACGCACACCATACCCTTAAGTTAAGAAATTTGCCAGGGGAGAATTTACGAAACTGGACCCTGCCACCTGAATAGAGAGTGTCGGCGTGTGATCTATGCAGTTAGGTTTACGGGAGTCGTAATTCGAGATGTTCTATTAGAGGAACATACATACATACATACATACATACATACATACATACATACATACATACATACATACATACATACATACATACATGCACGCACGCACGCACGCACGCACGCACGCACGCACGCACACACACACACACACACACACACACACACACACACACACACACACATACATACATACATACATACATACATACATACATACATACATACATATATACATACATACATACATACATACATACATACATACATACATACAGTACTAATGAACCTTATTCATACATCAGACACATACCGATTCTTTTAGATGCCTTGTCACAGGAACATATTCAAAATACCTCTTTGCCCTTGTCATGTATAGTACACAGTGTTGGATATCTTTTCAGCTGTCCAGTGTATGGAGTGTCCAGAGTCTACAAAGTGTCCGTAGCGTCAGGAATGTGCAGAGCACCGTAGAGCTGTCTGGAGTGTCCAGACTGGCTAGAGTGACCTGAGTGTTCCAATTTATCGCAGTGATCGAGGTGGGTGTGGTGCATGCTGAAAAAAGAACCACTTGAATTTTAACCGTACTAGCTGTGAAGCTAGTGCCCATGCCATTTTAAACAAGGTTTAGTAATACCAATATTTAAAGGAGGGGGAAAAAGCAAATTAGATATGAATAACTACCGTGATATAACTATAGTTCCAGTGCTTCAGAAAATCCTAGAGCAAATTATATATAATAGACTACTTGTATTTTCTAAGCACATTAATTTTCCAAATCCAATGCAACAAGGTTCTAGGAATAATTGTGGCAGTATCACTGCAGCGTTTTGTATCAAAGAATCTATATGCTACTATATGGATAAAGATACTCCTGTCTATGCAACATTTCTTGATAATGCTAAGGCATTCAATACAGTCTGGCACAATGGGTTATTTTATAAGCTGTACAAACTTGGCATTACAGGGAAGACGTGGCGCATCATGAAAGACTCGTTTAAGGGAGTAACTAGTTCTGTTTTATTTGCGGGCAAATTGTCCAAATATTTCAATATTAAGCAGTTTGTAGGGCAGGGTCGTATCTTGTCCGCTTGGTTCTTTCTCGTTATGATAGACGATTTGATCACTGATTTAGATCACACTTTGCGAGGCCTAAATCTTGTCGATCTCCACCTGCCGTGTGTCTTATTAGCGGATGACACAACTGTAATGGCTAATTCGCATCATTCGATGCAGCATCTGCTCGATACAATCTCTAATTATGCGAAAAGGTGGAGATTGAAATATAACGCAGATAAAAGTTGCAGCATCCTCTTTACAAACAAAAGAAGAAATGATATCCCTTCTTTTCTATTCGACAAATCGCCAATTCCAGTAGTCAAAAGTAAGAAATATGCCGGCATACCTCTAACGTACAACTTTAAACCTAACAATGTGATAAAAGAAGCATGCGATAAAGGTAAACATTTATTAAACTCTTTTTATTTTATTGGTATCAGAGACGGAGGAATGAACCCTCTAACAAGTATGAAAATCTGAAAAAGAATCATTCTACCTTCGGTCCTATATGGATGTGAATTATGGTCGAATATGACAAACACCAATATAGAAGAACTTGAGCTATGTCAGAGATATGCAGCGCGACGTATGCAAGCTTTCGATAAATATTCGCCCATAGAGGCAACGCGTAGTACCTTAGGACTCTGGTCAATGGAAGCATACATTGATAAGATGAAATTGTGCTTTTTCAACCGGCTGTGTAGGGGCGATTGGACTCTTATCTGGAAAAAGATTTTCATTTTGCGTTTATGTCAGTACTTGACCAACCCAATTAGACAGACGGGGTTTATAGCAGATATTGACAAAATATTCAAGAAATATGGTATGGGAAGTGTTCTCTTAGACTATGCAGTAAGAGTACAAACCGATGGTAAACTTGTTTGGAATCGGAATATTATTGATAATATTCAAAACATCGTTGAATCTACCTGGAATACAGATATTGAACTAAGGAGCGATTTAATTCACTTCAGAAACATTAATTTGGACTTAAAACCAAGCAGTATATGGTTTCTTGGACGTAAATTTCCATCTATGTTATGGCCTCTCTCTGAAATAGTGAAACTATATATCATGCCTGTTGGAAAAGTTATGATATGTAAACTCTGTGGAAAAGAGACTGACGACAGAGCGAAACATCTTATCTTAGGTTGTGAAAAGCTCCTTGAAGAACGAAACGTCTTCTTTGAGAGGGTGATTGACACTTTAGAGGTGAGAGACGGGGTTAATTGATTTAATCAAGAAGACGATATACTATTGGAGACACTTCTTGGAAGCAGAGTAGATTGCTTGTCGTCTATCGACGATGATGTATGGGATAAACTCATGTTGGTAACGGCAAAAAGCATAACCTCATTTTACAATAAAATGCATGCCCTACTCTCAACCAACATGTCATAACATAACAGCAATAATAAGTAGTTAATCTAGATAAATAAATAAATTAATTTAAAAAAAAACAAACAAAAACAAATATTCTGCTGTTGTCAAATTCCGCAATTTTGATGTATTACAGATCACGGAGATATAATGCTCTCTGGCTCATATAATATACGAGTGTCACCTTTTGCTATCTTTATTCCTTTGAGAAGGATTTCATGCTGTTCCTCATATATATGTATAAATGTGTGTATATGTGTGTATATATGTATGTGTAAATATGTGTTTGGGTGTGTAAATATATATGTATGTGTATGTGTGTACATTTATATGTATGTGTGTGTGTGTATGTATGTATGCATAAACATATATGTCATGTAGAAAGAACTACATTGATAATTACACTGGTATACGTTTCCAATTTGTTTTATTTATATTATTTTGTGTTGTATTTTATGATTTTGTATTATCCTGAATTTGATTAATCTGATGTAATCTCTATTGAGGAGGAAATAAAGTCAGTCAGTCAGTCAGTCAGTCAGTCAGTCAGTCATACATGCATGCATGCATGCATGCACGCACGCACGCACGCGCACACACACACACACACACACACACACACACACACACATACATACATACATACATACATACATACATACATACATACATACATACATACATACATACATACATACATACATACATACAGTACTAATGAACCTTATTCATACATCAGACACATACCGATTCTTTTAGATGCCTTGTCACAGGAACATATTCAAAATACCTCTTTGCCCTTGTCATGTATAGTACACAGTGTTGGATATCTTTTCAGCTGTCCAGTGTATGGAGTGTCCAGAGTCTACAAAGTGTCCGTAGCGTCAGGAATGTGCAGAGCACCGTAGAGCTGTCTGGAGTGTCCAGACTGGCTAGAATTTATTTTACAACGTAAGTAAACTTCTACCTTGTTTGGTACCTGAGTAAACTATATTGTGAAATTATTGTGAATCATTCACCCATTGTATTCGCATTTTGCAAAGTAATTTATTTGTAATTTACATTATTACAGTTGTCCGTTCTTATGTTAATTAATCCAATATTAGGATTATATTAACATGCAAATATGCATAATTATTTGATCATAAAAGTAATTCGTTTTTAAACATTGTATTTATATCATCGTCGAAGTGTTGTTTTCTGTTTGTGAATAAGTAAATCCGACCCGGTTATCTTATAACACAATGCAGCTGCATACATAGGCGATATGAAGTCTGCTTGTCGCAAAGGTTTGGTGCGAGTCTCTCTCGTGGATCATAATTATGCGGAGTGACACCTTTATTCATTATATTCATTCACTACTTGTTATGAAATGTGTTAATGTGTCTTATCATAACCTTCGTCTCATGTCTTGCTATGAGAATGAATTACACAAAAGTTAAGGAATGTCCATGCCCATGGAAAGAGAGAGAGAGAGAGAGAGAGAGAGAGAGAGAGAGAGAGAGAGAGAGAGAGAGAGAGAGAGAGAGAGAGAGGGTGGGGGAGGTATAGAGGGAGAGAGAGAGAGCTCAGGCTCTTAAAAGAGGTGTCAATGATAATGGTGTAGATACGGATACATCGTGGGGAATATGGCAATGCAAGAGGTCAGAAACTGTAATGAGTCAAGTATCCTTTGAGTTCTGACAAAAGGGGCTGGTTCGTCCCATCATCATGGCTTTTTTATATAGTCTCTTAGGACGTGGTCAAATATCGTCAAACGCCCAGCTCATATGTTTCGCCAGTGAGGCTTCATCGTTTCATTTTTACAGACAACCGACTGGGTCTAAGTACGTCATTAGAAAGTCAATTTGCTACATCAGCCTTCTTAAATATTCACGAAGTATCTCTGACATTGTTATTTTGTAATTTCCAGAATTTACCGAGTGTACTTTTGCTGACCCCAAGATCCAATAGCATTTCTTCCGCGATAACCCCATTTGTTTATGATCTCTACATAGTGTTTAATTTTGTACTGCTGGTATAAACGAATTGAAACGGACAAATAGTGTATCTACTGCTGGTACCACCTAATAGAAATGGACAATTAGTTAATGTAAATGTTAAATCTCTAACTATTTCTCCTTCAATTATACATTTTGAGCCTCTTATGTTTATGTATAGACAAGCTGACTTGGATAACCATCACAAGTAGTTACATAATGTCTAGTATCAGTTTTTTACCGGATCACGTAAACAAACAGTGCAGCAGATGTTTGTCTTCGTAGATGGTTTAGGTCACAACCCTGTTCTTCTAACCCTAATTTCTTAAACAACTACCTTGATATACCTCTCCGGTGCTACAATGTTATGCCTAATTTCAGTAAGATTTAATCGTTTTTTTTAAATACGTAGTTGTAGTTGCGTTACAGTTAGTGAACGTAGTTGTGTTATAGTTAGTGTACGTAGTTGTGATATAGTTAGTGTACGTAGTTGTGTTATAGTTCCTGTACGTAGTTGTGTTATAGTTAGTGTACGTAGTTGTGTTATAGTTATTGTACGTAGTTGTGTTATAATTAGTGTACGTAGATGTGTCATAGTTAGTGTACGTAGATGTGTCATAGTTAGTGTACGTAGTTGTGTTATAGTTAGTTTACCTTGTTGTGTTATTGTTAGTGTACGTAGTTGTGTTATAGTTAGTGTACGTAATTATGTCATAGTTAGTGTACGTAGTTGTGTTATACTTAGTGTACGTAGTTGTGTTATAGTTAGTGTACGTAGTTGTGTCATATTTAGTGTACGTAGTTGTGTCATAGTTAGTGTACGTAGTTGTGTTATAGTTAGTGTACGTAGTTGTGTTATAGTTAGTGTACGTAGTTGTGTTATAGTTAGTGTACGTAGTTGTGTTATAGTTAGTGTACGTAGTTGTGCTATAGTTCGTGTACGTAGTTGTGCTATAGTTAGTGTACGTAGTTGTGTCATAGTTAGTGTACGTAGTTGTGTCATAGTTAGTGTACGTAATTTTGTCATAGTTAGTGTACGTAGCTGTGTTATAGTTAGTGTACGTAGCTGTGTTATAGTTAGTGTACGTAGTTGTGTTATAGTTAGTGTGCGTAGTTGAGTTATAGTTAGTGTACGTAATTGTATTATAGTTAGTGTACGTAGCTGTGTTATAGTTAGTTTACGTTGTTGTGTTATTGTTAGTGTACGTAGTTGAGTTATAGTTAGTGTACGTAATTGTATTATAGTTAGTGTACGTAGTTGTGTTATAGTTAGTTTACCTTGTTGTGTTATTGTTAGTGTACGTAGTTGTGTTATAGTTAGTGTACGTAGTTGTGTTATAGTTAGTGTACGTAGTTGTGATATAGTTAGTGTACGTAATTGTTTTATAGTTAATGTACGTAGTTGTGTTATAGTTAGTGTATGTAGATGTGTTATAGTTAGTGTACGTAGTTGTGTTATAGTTAGTGTACGTAGTTGTGTTATAGTTAGTGTACGTAGTTGTGTTATAGTTAGTGTACATAGCTGTGTTATAGTTAGTGTACGTAGTTGCGTTATAGTTAGTGTACGTAGTTGTGTTATAGTTAGTGTACGTTGTTGTGTTATAGTTAGTGTACGTAGTTGTGTTATAGTTAGTGTACGTAGTTCTGTTATAGTTAGTGTACGTAGTTGTGTTATAGTTACTGTACTTAGTCATGTTAGAGTTAGTGTACGTAGTTGTGTTATAGTTAGTGTACGTAGTTGTGTTATAGTTAGTGTACGTAGTTGTGTTATAGTTAGTGTACGTAGTTGTGTTATAGTTAGTGTACGTAGTTGTGTTATAGTTAGTGTACGTAGTTGTGTTATAGTTAGTGTACGTAGTTGTGTTATAGTAAGTGTACGTAGTTGTGTTAAAATTAGTGTACGTAGTTGTGTTATAGTTAGTGTACGTAAATGTGTCATAGTGAGTGTACGTAGTTGTGTTATAGTTAGTGTACGTTATTTTGTCATAGTTAGTGTACGTAGCTGTGTTATAGTTAGTGTCCGTAGCTGTGTTATAGTTAGTGTACGTAGTTGTGTTATAGTCAGTGTACGTAGTTGAGTTATAGTTAGTGTACGTAATTGTATTATAGTTAGTGTACGTAGTTGTGTTATAGTTAGTGTACCTTGTTGTGTTATTGTTAGTGTACATAGTTGTGTTATAGTTAGTGTACGTAGTTGTGTTATAGTTAGTGTACGTAGTTGTGTTATAGTTAGTGTACGTAGTTGTGTTATAGTTATTGTACGTAGTTGTGTTATAGTTAGTGTACGTAGTTGTGTTATAGTCAGTGTACGTAGTTGTGTTATAGTTAGTGTACGTAATTGTATTATAGTTAGTGTACGTAGTTGTGTTATAGTTAGTGTACCTTGTTGTGTCATAGTTAGTGTACGTAGCTGTGTTATAGTTAGTGTACGTAGTTGTGATATAGTTAGTGTACGTAGTTGTGTTTTAGTTAGTGTACGTAGTCATGTTAGAGTTAGTGTATGTAGTTGTGTTATAGTTAGTGTACGTAGTTGTGTTATAGTTAGTGAACGTAGTTGTGTTATAGTCAGTGTACGTAGTTGTGTTATAGTTAGCGTACGTAGTTGTGTTATAGATAGTGTACGTAGTTGTGTTATAGTTAGTGTACGTAGTTGTGTTATAGTTAGTGTACGTAGTTGTGTTATAGTTAGTGTACGTAGTTTTGTTAAAATTAGTGTACGTAAATGTGTTATAGTTTGTGTACGTAGTTGTGTTATAGTTAGTGTACGTAGTTATGTTATAGTTAGTGTACGTAGGTGTGTTATAGTTAGTGTACGTAGATGTGTTATAGTTAGTGTACGTAGTTGTGTTATATTTAGTGTACGTAGTTGTGTTATACTTATTGTACGTAGTTGTGTTATAGTTAGTGTACGTAATTATGTCATAGTTAGTGTACGTAGTTGTGTTATAGTTAGTGTACGTAGTTGTGTCATAGTTAGTGTACGTAGTTGTGTCATAGTTAGTGTACGTAGTTGTGTCATAGTTAGTATACGTAATTGTGTCATAGTTAGTGTACGTAGTTGTGTTATAGTTAGTTTACGTAGTTGTGTTATAGTTAGTGTACGTAGTTGTGTTATAGTTAGTGTACGTAGTTGTGTTATAGTTAGTGTACGTAATTGTGTTATAGTTAGTGTACGTAGTTGTGTTATAGTTAGTGTACCTAGTTGTGTTAGAGTTAGTGTACGTAGTTGTGTTATAGTTAGTGTACGTAGTTGTGTCATAGTTAGTGTACGTAGTTGTGTCATAGTTAGTATACGTAATTGTGTCATAGTTAGTGTACGTAGTTGTGTTATAGTTAGTTTACGTAGTTGTGTTATAGTTAGTGTACGTAGTTGTGTTATAGTTAGTGTACGTAGTTGTGTTATAGTTAGTGTACGTAATTGTGTTATAGTTAGTGTACGTAGTTGTGTTATAGTTAGTGTACCTAGTTGTGTTAGAGTTAGTGTACGTAGTTGTGTTATAGTTAGTGTACGTAGTTAAATTATAGTTAGTGTACGTAGTTGTGTTATAATTAGTGTACGTAGATGTGTTATAGTTAGTGTACGTAGTTGTGTTATAGTTAGTGTACGTAGTTGTGTTATAGTTAATGTACGTAGTTGTGTTATAGTTAGTGTACGTAGTTGTGTATTAGTTAGTGTACGTAGTTGTGTTATAGTTAGTGTACGTAGTAGTGTTATAGTTAGTGTACGTAGTTGTGTTATAGTTACTGTACGTAGTCAAGTTATAGTTAGTGTACGTAGTTCTGTTATAGTTAGTGTACGTAGTTGTGTTAGAGTTAGTGTACGTAGTTGTGTTGGAGAAAAAAATTAAATTAATCTAATTATATTTTAATAGAAAATTACTTCAAACATAACATATTCTTTATATATAAACATATATATATATATATATATATATATATATATATATATATATATATATATATATATATATATACTCACACACGCGCGAGAATATATCAATAGCTCGAAAATGAAGATTTAATTAAATCGTAAATTTGTATAACCTGTTAATAACTCTTTCAAAACGATGCCTGTGTAACACGAGACTCTATTTGCATTTGGACCTTCGTTCCTGTCAAATATTTCGATTTTTTGCAAGGTCGTAGGTATATTGGGTTTTCAAACCCAGCAATGCTATTTAAACATTCTCATAAAGAAATAGGTATCCCAATCTTAGTGTCACGTTAGAGCACATTTGTCCTTTTATGGTGAGTTCGTAAGAGTGTTTTTTTTTTATTTTAATTTTCCTATTCAGAGGCCACATTTCTAAATAGATCACGGGTTCATTGTAAACTAAAGGTGACAAACAGTCTTCGACATTATTGGTATCTCTAATGACTTTCAATGATCCTGTTTGACGAGCTCCCAAGTTTGTCATTCGGAAAGGAAAAAACATTTCTGAACAAATTTCGACCTCCTCGAAGGTCGGAGTCTAATACAGATTATTATCTTTGAGGGAAAATGTACCGAATGAACGTATATATATATATATATATATATATATATATATATATATATATATATATATATATAGAGAGAGAGAGAGAGAGAGAGAGAGAGAGAGAGAGAGAGAGAGAGAGAGAGAGAGAGAGAGATGTGTATCTGTGTGTGTGATTTTGTAAATTGCACATGTCCTAATCGCCTTAATGCAAACAAAAGTGAAAAGTTATGTCAATTCGTTAATCAGCCAATACATTTAAATGTTGTCTTGTCAGATATGCATTGATATTCATGTCCAAATATACAGGCAGTTACTGTTACACTTAAACAGTTATTTCTTTTTCTGTTTGCAACTAAACGCATATTCCAAAGTGATTGTGAAAAAGAAAATAAAAACGCTGTATAGATACTTGAGTTTCAAAGTTATACAACCCAGTTACTGGCTTCAATTGAAATAGTTACAGCTTAAAAACCGACAATGTACATGAAAGATACAAATCGAAAATGCAAAGACGAGGAAATATGGATTGATCATCGTCTTTTCGGCTTTTGTATACAATTCGCATTTTATTTTTTCGTCACATTTCAATCGTTTTTAAAGGGGTAAGGAACGTAGTTTACATATGCCTAAGTTCGTTGTTCGCGAACCCACGTTCGATTTTCAGTAGGGGACATTATGTACACAAGTTGTGATCCCACGTTTTGAAAACTCCCTTTTTTTAAAGGACTGTTCTTTAAGGGCTTTAGTCAATAAATATAAACATTTAACTGAAAAGGTTTTGTGCTAAACGTGGGTCTAATTTTCGACAAGTTTCCTCCTAAAAGCAAGTTTGGTAAATTAATTTTTGTCTACGTTAATACTGGATATCATTCACTTGGTAAAACAGATACGATATTCTTTTTAACTCCAGTATTATTGTAGAAAAAGAACATATCTTGTATCTATTATTTTGGTCTACTCAAATTGAAGCAGTCGGTAATATACACTTATATTAATTATCAGTTCGCCACGCGTGTGATTCAGTTATGCACATGTACCTATCTAGTATATTCGTGCTTCAATTCCATGAGTTTACGGTGATGTATGCTTAATCGGGATGATTATGGACAAAGTGTATTCTACCTGTGTCGGATATTGTAATGCCATAAATAGACTTATATTTTCTGTAGGAAACCAACAATACTCCTCAAAACATGCAATATTCCTCAAGTCACGTTTTTACTTGATAATAACATCGTATGTCAAGGTTTCGGAAAATCGATCCTCAGTTCGGGGTCGTGCTTGTCCTCATAAGCTATTTAGAGCGCATTCAAAATATCAGTTCATCAGAACGGGTCAATGCAAACATGTATCTTTTCTATTGGAAAGGTAGAATTGCGTTGTCATATTATAGCTGGGAATATCCACCACATGTGCCGATATAGGTGTATACAAAACTACAGTTTATTTTCTTAGTTACATTTATGTACCAGCTTTTAACTAACCCTTATCTTGACATTACGTACAATGGTTTGCGATAAGTTTACAAGATAAAATGCGATCATGTGATTTTAATCTCTCTCTCTCTCTCTCTTTCCTCTCTCTCTCTCTCTCTCTCTCTCTCTCTCTCTCTCTCTCTCTGTCTGTCTGTCTCTCTATCTCTCTCTCTCTCTCTCTCTCTCTCATAAATACACATAAAAGCATATGCACGTACGTTAAATTGGACACTGCTGGACGAATCAGAGGGAATACATATTGTATATGTTAAATTTAACGTCGCTATCCGCAAAGTTTGATGATTTCCATTTCGCATCGCGAGTATTTCTTACTATGAAGATGGTGTGTGTTACTTGTCCCAGGTCATGTAACTCGAGTTGTAGACTTTGATTCATAGTAATGTTTCCTTCGTAAGCAGGTTTGGCATCTAAAGAAAGAAAACTAATATCTCGACGTAAGTACTTGATATTGTTCATCCTGAGGTACAAAAATAACATATTTTTTTCTCCCTCCAACATTAACAAATTAGTGGTTTAAATCAATGGAATGATTTAACTGTACGATCTTAAACAAAGTAACAGAAAAAGAGGGTAAGCAAAGATTTTGCAAACTTCAACAGACAACTTATTTCCCAAGATAACAATGTCAACATTAAAACAATTTGGTGAATTAAATTCTAAATGGTTAAAAGTGTTATATTAAAGTCCTAATGGTTATGGTTCTATTCACATTCCAGTGGTAAGTCATATAAAATCCTGCTCTAAAGATGTTGTTGTTCCTGTAAGGACCCATATAATTTTTCTATAAGCTGTTAAATCCAGAATGAACACTTTGCTTTTCAAGTAAGCGGGATTGTAAGACCTTCTACTGGACCAACTTTGCAATGAACATTTTCTAACAATGCTATTACTTAATGGAACTTTTCATCGTGTTAGTATCTCTTACTAAAACTATAATAAAGTGATAAATAAATATCAGCAACACCAACATTAAATTCTCACGTACAAATATATGTGGCAATATTACTGCCTCTGACTCATATTATAACATTAAATTATCACGTACAAATATATGTGGCAATATTACTGCCCCTGACTCATATTATAGCATTATTCCTAATATGTATCCTACACTTAGAGAAAGATTGGCATACAACAGTTAAATATTTAACTGTGTTGTGAACTAGGTCAAATGTGATATACAAGTATGAGGTTTGTGATCATAAAATGAAGTAATGTATTCTTTAAAGTGTAATGCCATACATCCCTTTTCCATTGTGGAATAACGTCTGTGGTTCTTATTTAATTTCTTATAAAACAAAAAACAAAATGGATGAACTGCATCATTTTTGTGTTCTTGAATCAATAATCCCCCATCCCCAGCGTCACTTTCGTCAAATCATATTTTAAATGATTCACTGAAATTAGAGATTAAACAGACTGCTTTAAAGTTAAATATGGACTTCGATCTATTCAAATTAGAGATTAAACAGACTGCTTTAAAGTTAAATATGGACTTCGATCTATTCAAATTAGAGGTTAAACAGACTGCTTTAAAGTTAAATATGGACTTTGATCTATTGAAATTAGAGATTAAACAGACTACTTTAAAGTTAAATATGGACTTTGATCTATTGAAATTAGAGATTAAACAGACTACTTTAAAGTTAAATATGGACTTCGATCTATTGAAATTAGAGATTAAACAGACTACTTTAAAGTTAAATATGGACTTTGATCTATTGAAATTAGAGATTAAACAGACTACTTTAAAGTTAAATGTGGACTTTGATCTATTGAAATTAGAGATTAAACAGACTGTTTTAAAGTTAAATATGGACTTTGATCTATTGAAATTAGAGATTAAACAGACTACTTTAAAGTTAAATATGGACTTTGATCTATTGAAATTAGAGATTAAACAGACTGTTTTAAAGTTAAATATGGACTTTGATCTATTGAAATTAGAGATTAAACAGACTACTTTAAAGATAAATATGGACTTTGATCTATTGAAATTAGAGATTAAACAGACTACTTTAAAGTTAAATATGGACTTCGATCTATTGAAATTAGAGATTAAACAGACTACTTTAAAGTTAAATATGGACTTCGATCTATTGAAATTAGAGATTAAACAGACTACTTTAAAGTTAAATATGGACTTCGATCTATTGAAATTAGAGATTAAACAGACTACTTTAAAGTTAAATATGGACTTCGATCTATTGAAATTAGAGATTAAACAGACTACTTTAAAGTTAAATATGGACTTCGATCTATTGAAATTAGAGATTAAACAGACTACTTTAAAGTTAAATATGGACTTTGATATTCAAACCTTTCTGACCTATGAAGCTTTGTTTTATTTCTCGTTCAATAAATTTGTACGGATTTATGGAAACATTGGAGCAAAACTTCCATTAATAATCAGCCATAACCCCAAATAGGATCAATTGTTTTAATAGTGATCGGCTGGGGTAAATCAGAAATAGTGTTGACCGTAATTTATATGGATTTAACCTGATCATATCCCACAGGCTTCACAATTATCAATTTCATCCCAGTGTTTATTGTGCATGAACGCTCCAGCATATCCACAGATAATGATTTTTAATTAGAATTTGAATCCTTTTGAGCAAGTGAAGCACGCTAAAGACCTTGCCACACTGGACAATTTTGTGTAATAGTTAAACAAATAATTGATTTTCAAATAACCACAACACTGATCCAATTTAGAAATTCCAGTGTTTAATACAATCTGTACCTGTTATATTACTCACCTACCCATGAACACACTTTGTGAGCACATACAAATCAATGTATTAAAATGGTATTGGCATTCAAATAAATTCCTGTCAAAGTTTCAATAATTTAGATATAAATTTGTAAAATTACAATTCATGATTATGCCACTTGAAGGCATTTACTAAAGAGAGTAGCTTCAGAAATATACAACTACCCACATTAAGATTACCGTGAATCAGCTACCGACCTTACCCTCGTTAAAGATATATTTGATGTTTAGCAGTACAACATTTGGTCTATCAATCCTTAAATAAGAAGATCAAATTCATAGTTTTCGTCACGCAATTTTAATTAACGATATACGGACGATATTATTTGCATACTATAAACCAAAATAAATAACTTTTGAAAAGTATACAGAAATTACAACAAATAGTTAATGCACTTGTAGTTGGTATAGCGGTCTAATCACGTGGTTAGATGACACACGCATTGACATACTCAGAAGGGAGAATACTATTTCATGTCGGATCACGTGTTTATCTGATATCGAGTGTTTCCCAGATAGGTTGTCTCTGCCAGCACGTGTATGAAACAAATTATACTCGAAAAAAATACAGTGTGTTATGTGGAAAGATTAGCTTTTCCCAGTTTAATTTTCATCTAAACACATACACACACACACACACACACACACACACACACACACACACATATATATATATATATATATATATATATATATATATATATATATATATATATATATGTGTGTGTGTTTGTGTGTGTATATATAATATCATGATTGTGTGTTCTTTATATATTTATACGAAATAATTAAAAGCTTCCACAAGCCATACGATTTTATAGGACTTTAAACCAACTACATATGTACATGACATTAAACGTTCTCCACCAAAATGTTCAAAGCAATTTTTTCAAGTCTTGTATATGATAACAAGAGGACCAGGATACGTGATATCCCCGCTCCGTCTGTGATAGTCGTCCAGACAGATACTTGTATGACAAAGTTGATTCTGGGATTATTTGAACTAGGTGTTGCAATGATTGGTCCATCTATGCGAGCTTGAATTTAAGTTAGTGAACATAAATAATTATTTTCAGATTTAACTTGACCTTTGACTTTTAGACTAAATAATTTATGGAACTTGTATTACCTTCGGTACAAAGCAGTTAGGTCAAGAAATTGATTCAAGCACAAAAGGTATTTCGCCAAAAATATATATATTGAGTCACAGCGACTTTACCATTGACCCTTCGACATCAATGTCAACATACTTATTCCATGTATTATGTTTGCACTCCAGAAGTAACGTTGTTATGCCAAAAGAAAAATCTGTATTTCTATAATTCGACGTGATCTTGACCTCTGACACCTCACCACAAATTATATGACCTTATGTCTTACTCAACTTGCAAGTCATTTACAACTTGGTGAATATGCGTAGTCAAGTACTAAATGTCTTGTACCGAAATCATTTTTTCTATTGTCACAGCGATCTTGCGCTTTAATTATTGGATCCCCAAATCGATATCGTTCTTTCACATTTGTTTAGGTATGTGATACAGAACTAATTTACGGAGGCCATTTTCCTTTTTGAGCGAGAGCACTTTTGGCCTACTGACTACGAGATCACAATTGATTTATTAGATGATTTCTTATGTATGCATCATTTGACATAATTTATCAATGATCTATGGCCTACTTTCTACTGTGTTGAGCTAAACATTATTTGAAACAAAATAAAACTTCTTCAATGGTACAATGCTATGAGGATTTTATTATTTGTTTTCTTTTGTCACTTTCTTCTTACATTGGACACAAGGGGGATATAAATTAGAACAGGAATTTAAAGACTCCGATACGGAGAGCATTTGAGAACTATGCTAAAACTAAACTGTACTAATAAAAGGCATAGTTTCCACTACTATTTAAATTATCCCTTGCCTTACAGAGAACACAGTGTGAATTGTGACAGTAGGACGTTGGACACAAACAATTAAATCCTCCCCTACAGAAAACTCATATGGAACTATGACAGGCTTAATAATGACAATAAGGTTGAAAACATACAATTTCGATTTTTTTTCTGGTTTAATAACGATATTAAGGTTGGAACCTCTCTCGGTTAATAATGACCTAGAGTTCCGGACATAGTTTGCTTACTATTGACATTAAAGTTGGAACCTCTTTGGTTTATTAATGATATATAGGTTGTAAATTCTCTGCCCAAATAATGGCATTGCGAGTGGAACCTCTCTGGCTTAATATTTTCATTAAGGTTTGAACCTCTCTGTTTTCATAATAAAACTAACGTTGGAATGTTTCTGACCAAACAATGACATAAATGGTGAAACCTTTCATTGGAACCTACCTGGTTTAATAATGGCATTAATGGTGCAACCTCCCTGCTTTAATATTGACCTTCAGGTCAGGAACTTTCTGGCTTAATAATGGCATTAAGGTTGGAAGTTATATGGCATAATATGGATATTAAGGGTCGAAACGGTCTGGCTTAATAATACAATTAACGTTGGAAAGTTTCTGGCCAAGCAATGTCATAAAGGTGGAAACATCTCTCTGATATAAAAATGAGAATAAGATTGAAGCCTCTCTGCTTTAATAATGAAATTAAGGTTGAAACATCTCTGCTTTAATAATGACATTAAGGTTGAAACATCTCTGCTTTAATAATGACATTAAGGTTGAAACATCTCTTCTTTAATAATGACATTAAGGATGAAACATCTCTGCTTTAAAAAAGACATTAAGGTCGGAACCTCTCTGGCTTAATAATTACATTAAGGTTGAAACATCTCCGCTTTAATAATAACATTAAGGTCGGAACCTTTCTGGCTTAATAATTACATTAAGGTTGAAACATCTCTGCTTTAATAATGCCATTAAGGTTGAAACATCTCTGCTTTAATAATGACATTAAGGTCGGAAACTCTACGGCTTAATAATTACATTAAGGTTGAAACAATCTCTGCTTTAATAATGACATTAAGGTTGAAACATCTCTGCTTTAATAATGACATTAAGGTTGAAACATCTCTGCTTTAATAATGACATTGAGGTTGAAACATCTCTGCTTTAATAATGACATTAAGGTCGGAACCTCTCTGGCTTAATAATTATATTAAGGTTGAAACATATCTGCTTTAATAATGACATTGAGGTTGAAACATCTCTGCTTTAATAATGACATTAAGGTTGAAACATATCTGCTTTAATAATGACATTAATGTTTAAACATCTCTGCTTTAATAATGCCATTAAGGTTGGAACCTCCCTGGTTTAGTATTGACAAAGTTTTAAACCTCTCTGTCTTAATAATGACATTAAAGTTGGATCCTCTCTGGCTTAATAACGGCATAAGGCTTATTGCGTAATGCGGACATTATGTTCTGAACCTCTCTAGCGTAATAGTTACACAAATTTTGGAACCTCTATGTCGTAATAAAAATATTAAGATTGGAACCTGTCTGGAATAGTCTTGACATTAAGGTTCGAACCTGTCTGTCTTAATAATAAAACTAACGTTGGAACGTTTCTGGCCAAACAAAGACATAAAGGTTGAAACCTCTCTATCGTATAATAATGAGATTAAGATTTGAACCTCTCTCGTTTAATAATGACATTAAGGTTCGAATCCCTCTTACCTAATAATTACATAAAGGTTGGAACCTCTCTTGCCTAATATTGACATTAAGGTTGGAATCTCTCTTGCCCAATAATTATATTAAGGTTGGAACCTCTCTTGCCTAATAATTACATTAAGGTTGGAACCTCTCTTGCCTAATAATTACATTAAGGTTGGAACCTCTCTTGCCTAATAATTACATAAAGGTTGGAATCTCTCTTAACTAATAATTACATAAAGGTTGGAACCTCTCTTGCCTAATAATTACATTAAGGTTGGAACCTCTCTTGCCTACTAATTATATAAAGGTTGGAACCTCTCTGGTTTAAGAGATGGTGTTTCGTGAATGTAATTTTTGTATAACTATAGAACAAAATTACATGTGGCATGAATAAATATAACATGGATAGCACAGTGGCAACACACTTGGTTCGCATATTTGTAGTGTCCGGATATAGTACATGTTTGAGCATGCGAAAGGGTAAATTGGTTTCATAACCAAAATCGCTCGTTTCCACTTTCAACACACCACTAGACAATGCAACACTGCAAAATTACATGAGCCGTCCAACGTGTTTAGCTTAAGTTGTGAGAATAAAAATAAATCGAATTGAAAGGAATGCATTTGGAAGAACAAATTTTGATGTACCATTCGAACACCGGCAATGCCATTCCTTCGCTTCAAGAGGAAATAAGTTCCCTGTGCATCAAGAATTAACAGGGAATAATGTATATGCTAATTATAATAACATTAATGGTGGCTAAATGTATTGAATTCATTTGAAAGTTTGATGTCTGTGGGTAATAATCTGTTAGAAACATGTCTTGTATCGATCCATTTGACGTCTGTGTCGCAACGATTCTTTTGACATATGTGTCTATTTGATGTATCTGCTGTATCGATCCGTTCAACGTATGTGTCGTATCGATCCGTTAAACGTCTCTCTCATCAATTCGATTCACATCAGTGTCGTATCGATCCGTTTAACGTCTCTCTCATCAATTCAATTCACGTCAGTGTCGTATCGATCCGTTTAACGTCTCTCTCATCAATTCGATTCACGTCAGTGTCGTATCGATCCGTTTAACGTCTCTCTCATCAATTCGATTCACGTCAGTGTCGTATCGATCCGTTTTACGTCTCTCTCATCAATTCGATTCACGTCAGTGTCGTATCGATATGTTAAATACCTGTATTATATCGGTCCATCCAAGTTGTATATCTTTGATTTTGTGACGGGAGCTGAAATAAGTATTATACATTGTATTGCCTGAAATCACGTAACAACAAACGTAATTACACGTCATTCTCCTGTTAGCAGTGGCAATTTTAGGGACCCGGACTTTCAATCGAACCGGAATATTTTGCTTATTTTACTTAAGAGTTTTGTGTTTTGCAAGTAATATAATGGTTCATCTTTCAAAAAATTATTTCAGAGGCATTTTATGAGTACTTAATGACCAGAAATTTTTGTTTAAAAACGGTGCTGTGGGGTTGGGGCGCAGATCTGAAATACATGCTGATAATCTGAAAATCAGCTTGTGTACGTATTATCTTTTATCTGCTGTTTTTTTCAGCGAACATGGAAGTCAAAACAGAAACCTTCGCGGAGTTTGGTTGGGTTGGAAAAATCAATAATATATTAATACAACTCAGTCTGCATTATTGAAGTCACCAAGTCTAAACTAAAAACGTTTGAAATAATAAATTATTTAACATCCGATGTGTCCGACATATCAGACATATTCTTACGTATTGTATATGCCGCATATATTGATGTATGTTAGTTTACCTTTTTCAAACTAAAAAGATTTCATTAAAATCCATCATGAAAATTATTTTAAAAAGGTCAATGAAAACATGGGTGCCAGAACATAGGGGCAAAAAAGGGGGTTGCTTTCACCACTAAAATGTTTTGGCCTACATCGTAAAATTTAATAGGTAACAACTACATGCTTGTCACGCCCCACCCTCTCGGGCAAAATAATTATGTGGGAACCCCGGCATGGAAGTGCTATTAAAATGCTCTTTGGGAATTGTTATATAAGTCCAGAATGAAAATGCATTATGGGAATTATTATACAAATCAAGGGAAATGCAATTAGGGTGAATTATGGGACTTGTATTATAATTCCAGGGGGGTGCTATTAGAATACATTTGATACTTGCTGTAAAGGATCATTAATGTGCTATTAGAATGCATTATGGGAATTGTTATAAACGTCAGTGGAAGCATGAGCGCCAGTTTAAAAAAGCAAGACGATGGCACTTGCTTCCACTTCCATTCTGGTTTTCGCCTTTGAACTGTTTTGACCCTCATCCCTGAAACTTAATATCTGACCACTATATGTTTGCCACCCCCACCCCCGGCCATATATATATATATATATATATATATATATATATATATATATATATATATATATATATATATATGGGAATCCCGGCATGGAAGTGCTATTATAATGCATTATGAAAATAGCTTTAAAGGTCCATTAGTGTGTTATTATAATGCATTATTTGAATTATAAAGGCACTGGAAAGTCCTAATAGAATGAGGTATAAGTAAGTACAACTCCGCTGTTATCTCGTCTTGTAGTAGCAGATCATGTTCTTAGAAATTAGGTTGGATTGGTCAATTGCAACTGCTCTCTCTCTCTCTCTCTCTCTCTCTCTCTCTCTCTCTCTCTCTCTCTCTGCCGATACATTCCATAGAAGAAGAAAAAATGTCGAGTTAGAGAACGAAATTGATTTCGTGTCGGCATTTCTTATTTGTTTCATGGTCAAACGTTGCTAACATCAAAGCTCACTAATAGCCAGTAAAAATATGTGAGTTGAGAAATTCTTTGATAAAAAAAACTATAATACCTGGGTTCTTAGTTCATATTAAACATGTTGGTGCTTGAAAAAATATGGGTTGGTTTCGTCTATTTCCTTAATTATCGCTATTCTTATATGTATGTTTATTATCCAAATTATTTCAGAGTGTGATTTAAGACTGTCATTGATCAAACACGAACAAATCTATATTATTTACAGAGAGCAGTTTGTTGAATAACTTTTAGTTAGAGTTAATGGATTGGTTCTTTACAATTGCCTTGAACATTGTATTGTCAATAATGTTAAACATTTAAAGTAAACTTGGGTCTTACATATCGATGTTTGCACAACATACTATTTTCATTAAGCTATTCATCTCAGCGGGGTGTAAGGTGCAAATCGATTTGCTATTTTTTGTATATATCTTTTTGTCTTTTTACATCGCAATAAATTAAATTTCTTACAACTAAGGCCGTTCCGGTCTAAATGTCCGTCAATATATCTCATACAATTAAACTAACCTTAATAAGTTGTATTATTTAGATGATTGTGGAATGGTTCACGTGCAAATATTGCCAGTTTTCATTACACGATGGTTATGGTATAGGCATGTATAATGGACAACCATACAATGTATAAAAAAAAAAACAAGTAAAATACTTGGTTTTGAAAATATACTTATGAAATGGACAATAGAACAATTGTACAAACAATCTAAATACGTGGTATTGCATTTATATTTATGGAATTGTTTTTGCATTTATATTTATGGAATTGTTTTTGCATTTATATTTACGGAATTGTTTTTATATTTATATTTATGGAATTGTTTTTATATTTAACAGCTTCCGATTTCACTTGAGCTTTTCCATTTACTCAAATCAGGCCTCTGCTATGGGCTAAAATCTCTTAACCCAAAGTAGAAAAGGCACATAATGAGAATCTTTGAAGAGCTTTTGATCAATATATAGTATATAACTATTCAATGGCTTTACTGTCTGTGGAAGGAGCTAGGCAGGTTTTAAATTAGCCAAAATTTGGCTAAGGATTCCTGTTGCCATACTCAGTGAGGCTGGTACACAACTAATGTCCTTTTAGCCCAATTTGGCTAATTCCTACAAAGCTGTTCTTCACACTCTTAGGTTGAAACCAAATCTTGGCTAAATGAATGCTTAGCCAAAATTTGGCTAAGGATTCCTGTTACCATACTCAGTGAGACTGGTACACAACTAATGTCCTTTTAGCCCAATTTGGCTAATTCCTACAAAGCTGTTCTTCACACTCTTTGGTTGAAACCAAATCTTGGCTAAATGAATGCTACACATTTGCCTTTCACATGGATTTAACAAGTGGTTTTTCTATGTACATAATAGTGATGTTGGTGGGAAATAGACTCACCCATAGTATAAATAATAATAATAATACTAATAATATTAATAATGAGGACTTTGTATAGCACCTAATCTTTAGAAGCTCTAAGCATTTTGCAACATCTATAATGATTTGACTACAAAAAAACACATGAAACTATAAAGCAAAACAAAAACATGCTGAAAATATTTAAGGTAAGAAACAACATTAAGTCTTTAAGTTTGCTTTTGCAGTTGACATGTTTTTCAGAGTTTTAAGAGACTCTTAAAAGGGATTACAGTGTCTTTGTGTCTAATTTCATTTAGCAATTCATTCCAAGTTGTTGGGCCCTGGTATGCAAATGAATGTTGTACATATGACTTCATTTTCATAGTGGGAATAATGAGTATATGATTGCCAGAATAAGATCATAAGTATCTTGCTGGTTTGTACACATGGGAGAGGCCAGATAGGTAATGCTGGACTGGAGTCCATCAGTGAAATGTAGCAGTCATTGTACGGTACAGAGCAGTGGGGAGGTTTGCTTTATAGAGTTGTGTGTTCTGATCATGTTACTCTAACATGGCACCGTTTTAGTACATAATGTACATTAAGCATAAAACCCACATACAATGACAGTGCTAGGGCCTTACTTATTAGAGTTGGGTTAGAAATAAATCATTGAATGAAATGACTGTATTTTTATCACACCTATGATTTTCGTCATTAAAATTGATTTAATCAAACTAGTATTTCGGCAAAAATTGTTAAACCTACAAACTTTATCAAGTATTTAACAGAGAGATGGACCAACAGGAAGATGGATGTGTACAAAATCTAGAGAAAACCAAACTATTAAAACAAATGTTTAAATATATAACAAATTTTATTATTAAAGAACATATGACTGAAATGGTGTACATTGTAACAACTTTTACTTTAAAACAACTTTTACTTTAACATACAAGATCTCTTTTCAATAAGTCTTTTTATGCCTATTGGCAATTTTCTTGAAGCAGGAAGTTTTTCTTGAAGCAGGAAGTTCAAATTCCCCTGGTAAAATACTGCTGACTGATATTGTCAGCTGTTTACATGATGTCAGTGACACCTTAAATTGCTTTTTTCTGTATAATCTAATTGTAATCTCAGCAGGCGCAGCTTCCATGACCTGACCGATTTGAATGATAGTTGCATCTGCAAGGTACAAAACATGTCTCCCAACATCATATCTTCTTCTATCTGCTCGTTCAGCTCGATGTCTGCCTGAGACTTTTTGGGTTATGTATACCTGAAAAATTTGTATCAGTAATTTTTAAATGAATTTTATTTATTTTAAACTAAACTAAGCAAGTCTTTTGAATGATTGTTTAACTGTCATAATAGAAGAAATTAGTATAAAAAATAATAAATAATGTTCAAATTTCATTGCAATTTAGTTGGAAAATTAACACTCAGATTCTTCTTTTTAAATATCATAATAGGTATCATAATTCTGTGAGATATAATTGAGAGTTGCACATTCAATTTTCATTTATTCTTGCTAAATCAACTTCTAACTCATCATAAACCATTAGAAGTTTACTGGCACATTTTATTGGAAACATTAAATCATTGTATCTGTATTGTATCAATATTACATAATTGTTTCAATGTAACAGTCTTCAGAGGAAATATTTTGAAGTATTCACTCAGGTGCTTTTATAACTGGTATTTTCAAGTTTAACATGACATTTCATTTAAAAGGAGAAGTTGAACAAACTATTTATTTGCTTCTTATAAAATATCCATAAAACAATGTATGTCTTTCAGGGATAAATGTTTAGGTACTAAACCATGTTTATTTTGGAACGATTGCCCATTACATTTGACTGTAGCGTTTCATGAGAACAGATATTTGTTTGGAAAATGTACTCTTCAGTTTGTCCAGATGACTAAGTAATGATTAAAATCTTTAAAAGAACAATATATATATATATATATATATATATATATATATATATATATATATATATATATATATATATATATATATATATATATATATATAATTTGGCCATCTACATATCCATAAAAATAAGTGTTCTACATCTCCCTTCCCCACTCAAGTAAATTCATATTTTTAAAACTGATTTGAATTGTATTAAGAATGGTCTGGTCATAAACACATACCGAAAATCATACATGTTTATTTTATATTTGTCCAAAATCTGATAAGCATCTATGACAACTAGATTTTGATATAAACTAAGTCTCAAATGTTAAAGGACTGATTTAACATTTAAATATGGCTTAAATTGTGTACAACTCTTTTTATCTGATTTCTGATGCATATAACATTCCTTCAGATTTAAATTTGTCAGATTTATGGTGTTATTGTAATGGTGCTGATGGATATGAGTTTCAATGAAAACACTAATCTTGTTGTGTACAAGGAAGGTGTCTGAAAATAACAAATATGACTTTATATTCCATACGTACCTGCATACAGTCTTGTCATTGACCTTGAAAGTCTGTGTTTTTGTATGTTTATATGTCACTGCACATTTTCGGATGATGCTAATGAGTACTGTCATCTGTTTAGGTCCTTCGGGTAGTATATGCAATTTTTGTCTCCAGACTAAAATGTCCTCCATTGTAAAGTTGTCATTGCAATGACTATTGCAACCACATGCCACAGATTTTTCCTTTTCAATGAAAGTTAAATCTAATGCAGCTCTTCTTTTCACATTGAAATCTGCAACATATGGCATTTGAAATTGTCTTCAGATTTTAGTATGCAGATAGATTTTAAAACAAACATTAATGTTATGCATATGATAATGCTAGTAATTTTGTGATGTTTTCATACTAATGCATACATTTAAACTGCTTAATAATTTGTATCTTTCTGTTTTTCTTTTAATATAATAAAAAATACAGAGCTTTATTAAGATTCAAAGAAGATTTACTGGAAAAGTCAAATAAAATTAGAAGAATTAAGTAATGATACTAACATGATTTTAATGCAGGAAAATCAGGGCATTAAATAATTAAGCATATAAACATCCATAACTAATTAGCCTCAAAGTTATTTTGGTGGAGTAGGTGAAAAATGCATGACTGAAATGAAAATATGTTTCACTCTACCATTTCAGTGCTTTATTTCCATGCTTTAAGTTTGTAATCTAAGTGGCAATTACTGTAGTAGTAGTAGTAGTAGTAGTAGTAGTTGCTGTTCTTGCTGTGTAACAAATACAAATTGTAATTTACCTAAATTAGACATTCAAGATGACAACCGTTTCTGAACAAATCTTGTTGCTGGGAGACTGATATCTGCAAGATAAAAAAATTAAGTCTCAACCTGTTAGTTCTTGCTGCAGTCTTTAATTCACCTAACATACCTTTTAAAAGTTACGCAGCTATCATTCTGAGTTTTCTTTTCCTACTGCTGATGATAACTAAATATTTGAATGCATTTATGCCAATGGCATTTTACTTATAAAAATGCTGATATCAAGAGTATATTCTCTATTATTTTGAAAGAAATACATAGTGATTATTCAAGTAGAAATCTGGACCAGAGAACTGTTGATAGCCAGTAAGTGTTAGGCTCAATAATCAAAATGAATTCCATCAGTGGTCACCAGGCAGGAATCTTCTGATGGAAACTGAAAATGCTATTGAATTTTTTTTTTTAAAATTTGCAGTAAACTGAAAGATAAATAATTCCCTTTTGTTATAGCATTTTCCATCAGAATCTGAATCAGATTTATGTTCAAAACTTGCTGTTATATTATAGTATGCAGAGAGCAAGTATTACAGCGGGGAAAAACATTTCAGTACTTGCAACATAAAGTTTATGAAGACAAAATAAAATCTACTTGTTTAGGAGTGAATATCTTTAGTCAAAATATGTAAATCTACTGGTCTGAAATCTTTTACATGTAATGCTAAAGCTAAAAATATCTTTAGAAAATTTTACATTTAAATTTGATAAAATCTAATACATGCTGATAGGGTCAACTTCACAACATAAATTTAGAAAACTATGCCAAATCTAATTCATGCTGAGTATGCTCTGATTAGATGTGGGCTATGCTTCCTGAATGGAATAAAAATCCCTGAATAGTTTAACAAAAGTGCCTAATACTAATAGATAATTTAACATAATATAACTATTACTATTGTTTATATTCTGTTTGTTTTGTTAACCTATAGAATGTTTACAAATTAGCAATTTAAATCTATACACACCTTTGTTGAACTCATTTCCAAGAAGTTTTCTGTACAAGTCCTTGTCCATTCTCTTCACACTTTGGACATCTCAGTTGAACTTCTCTGGTAGCAAGAAAACTAACCTTATTTATACTGCTGTAACTGATTGAATGCCTTCTACCAGTTCTGCCTCTATCAAGGCTATTACATGCCCAGCAGGCAGCTGTTAAGCACTCAGCAAGATCAATGAAAACCTGTCATGATCAAAGGAATTTTACACCAAAAGCATGGACTGGAGAGAGCCATACACTGACTCAAAAAGAAGGCACTTGGTTTTATGAATTGTGTTACTTGTCCAGCTATCATAGTAGAGCATGCAAACTCTATGATAATAAAAATTCATTAATGTTAGATATTTAAATGCTGATGATCATACCTATATTTATAGGCATATCCTTAATGACAGCTTCTGTGTAGACTGAAAAGCCAAAAGTTATGGCATTTTCTGTCATTCCAAGTGATTGAAATATTTTCAATATGGCACCAAAGAATCTGGTGCAAATTTCAGTAACCTTATTTTAAGTTTCTACTTTTTTCATTTGAAAAAAGAATCAGCTTTCTAAATATTTTGTAAAGTAAATTATTGCACCCACTATCAACTAATCCTAGCCAGCCAAACACACAGAGATATATCATATTCCACCTATTTCCATCAAAGTTGTGTATTGTGAGTTTTTCATGATGAATTTAGATAAATACTACTAAGTTCATGAATATATGTGGGAAATTATCACTGAGAATAACGTTAAACTAATCATCAATTAAGTTATCATTAATGGAATATCCTCAGATATTATATAGTAATCACAATAATGTAGATCAAGTATTATCTTAATACTATAATTTTACTGTTCCAGAATTTTTTTTGTTACAGCCCATTCAAAACTTGGACATTATGTCTTTTTATAAATAAGCAAAACTGAAAAAAATGAAAATACTAGTAATCATGTAATTTACACAACTGCTGCTAGACAATAAAAATATATGTGCTGCTCTTTAGATTTGGAGGCAACACAGTTAACAATAGCATGATCCTATTTCCATTCATGTTTTCAACATTAAACAGTTAACCAACCCACCAATAAACATGGTCACATTTTAGGCTGAAGTCTTCATAGACCTGATTATAATATTCTATGGTCCATCCTTGTATCCCACGAACTTGCATCAGATAACTACTGCATTATATGCAATCTGAATGTATCAGTTCCTTCACCTTTACTTGCTATTGAAAGACACCTAGATATGATAAATAGAACCAAACTAATGCATGACATCCAGCGAACCTAACAACTTGCTTACCTCCTACAGTAGAAGAACATGATAACTGCCTGTGTTCATTGCTTGAAAACATCTCAGCCATCAAGTGCAGAGTATCAATTCAAAAGTGTTCTCCATGGTATAGCAGTGTTAGGGACCAGCTTTGCACCATTAAAAAAGACCACTGTGAAGTGGAGAAGCTTTGACTTTCCAACAGACTCACTTTCATAAGCTAATCTATGAAGCTGCCAAGAAGAATGTAACAAACATAGTCCATTTAGCCAAATTATCCCACTACAGTATTTCAGCAACAACCACTAGCAGCACATGGATTAATTTCTGATAGTTGTGATGATGAGTGCACCAAAGTCATGTGAACTTGATCTAATTCCAACATCACTGCTGCTTGAGTGCTTCGATCCAATATTGCCTTTACTAACTGATGTTATTAAAACCTCTCTCTCATCAGAGGAATTCCCATTATTTTTCAAAACTGCCAGTATAAAACCTTCTGCTGAAGAAACTAACATTCAACCTTAATGCTTTAAAGAACTACCGACCAGTTTCTAATCTCCTGTTCATATAAAAAATCTTAAAAAAAGTTGTTCTGACCCAACATGTATCTCATCTGAAATCAAACAGTCTTTATAGCAATGTACAATCTGCATGTCAAAAAGACGGTACATAACCTAGGTGTTACTCTGGTCAGTTACTCTCACACTGCAGCAACATGTCATGAACATAGGAAAGGCTGCTTATCTTAAGCTGAGATGCATCAGCTCCATTCACAAATATCTTTCAGTTGATGCCACTAAAACACTTGTCTTAATTAGTACTTTCAAGACTCAACTATTGTAACTCAATTATGTCTGTTTCATCTCAATATCTGCTCCAGAAATGTCAAAAAGCTCAAAACACAGCATGCATGAATCATGCTTAGAGTACAACGATCAGAGCACACCTCCAAATATTTTGAGCTTTTTTATTTTCTAATTTCATAGTGTTTTGCTTTTTGTAGTACAATGTAATATCATTATATATGTTGTAAAGTGCTTAGAGCTTCTAGGCGTAATGCAAAGTCCTCATTATTATTATCATTATTATCATTTGTTTTTGTCATCTTCTATGCAAAGCAGAGTCAATTATATATCTCTCTTGACTGTTTAAAAGGACTTTTTAATTATTTTATTAAATTATGAACTTTAACCTGGAAAGCAAGCAACCCATCTTCCCAGATGTGAAAAAACTTCGGTCCTTGTATTGTTTACATACTTGTAAGGTGCCCTGTTATAAAGTTCTGGTGTTTATATGATATGAACAATTCAACCTAATTTTTTTCACAACCTGTATCAATGTTGAGTTTATAGTGTTCGCATTGTTATAGTTGAGATGAGCAGTTGAGACAAAAAATAAAGTCACACGTGTATTTATAAAAGGAATTAATTTATAATTTATCTGCAATCAATATTTATCAACACATTGCATTGAAGACAGTAGTGCAGTGAATACTCAGCCATGGGTGTAAACATAATAACATATTTCTCTAACAGGTGTTGAAGTTAACTACAGATTGTACACACTTTTCAAAGTAATTTTTCAACCAATTGATCTGATTGCTACATGTGCTTCTACTGGTAATTTCATAATGCCTAATTATCATACAGGATACTTTATTTTCTTATCATGTAAATATTAAAATAAGCCTATGATGCATTTGATAAGTAGATTATTAACATATAGTTCATAACATTATCAGACCCACTTTAAAATTACATTTGTTCCATGAATTTACATGTCAAGATTATTAAAATATACATCTACAGTCCTTTCAAATATTGTTCAATCAAGATTCAGTTAGTTTGTTTATTTACTCATTCAGCTACCCAAACATTAGCCAATGAGAATTGTAGTGAATGTTATGTGCATACAAAATTTGCACCAAGATCTGTACATTTAATCTTTTCCCTTGTGCTCAAATTTGATGAATAATGATTATGTCAGTGTACTGCTTTGTCCAATCATATGGATATATGAAAATCCCTTTTAATATCTTTACTTTGTTGTGACATGCATATAAAGTTATATTTTAAAAATTGTATAAATTTGCAGCTAAACCAAATCCAAATAATGAAATAATCTAGGATCCATAACTTTGGTAAGAGACTGTTAGCTGCAAGCAAGTGGTCCATAGGGCATTATCAAAGGCTTGTTTGGCTATAAAGCCTTGCCATCATGATTAGATTATTCAAATGTGTAATTAACCATGCTCTCCCAAGTGATTTTGGCTGTGAAATTTGAATTAGAGATGGTGATAATCAGGATGACCCTTGTTACATGTCTAACTGTTAGCACTGGGCTACATAAACTAACAGTAAAATTTTGTTCCAAATTTATTGTGTTCCAAGTACTTTTTGAGTCTCTTCAAAATAATGATTGAAGAGCCACTGTGGGTTAGATACTTAGGCAATAAATAAATGGTGGATTATTATACTATCATAATAAAAATTATAATACTCCATCTTTACTTATTTAAAAAATAGGTAGATAGATATGTAGGTAGGTGCATAGATTAAATCAAGATAATAGATTTAATGTCTCACACAGAAATACATGCTGAATGCAAATGATTTTCAAAGTTAACTTTTGGGCATTTATGTGCAATTAATGAAATTGTGAGAGTCTGTCTTTAGCAAATTGTCAAAAGTAAAATCCCAAAATGATTCAATATGTGACTCTTTCTTATTGTACATTTTGCCCTCAATATTTTTGACCCATTAACATAGTTTTGTGAAAATTGGTGTAGTGATGCATATTTCATGATATATTCTTATTTTCATCAGTTATATATTTCAAAATTCTAAAGTTTTTGTAATTTATCAAATGGTGTTAAAAAGAAGTTTTCATTTTAATATTTTGGTCCTTTCCAAAACACACCAATAAATATAAGGAACAGTTTATCATATGTTTACTTTCATTCATATTTTATTCATTCACACATTCTCATACATTTTTCAGTGAATATCACATCTGTAGCTACATAATTGAATTATATATACTGATAAAACACATATATTAATGAATAATTATTAACTTCACAAATTACTTTCATTAATTTTTCAATTAATTAAGTTCAGTTCACTATGTCAGTGTACTGCTTTGCCTGATCATATGGATATATGAAAATCCCTTTTAATATCTTGACTTTGTTGCGACATGCATATAAAGTTATATTTTAAAAATTGTAGAATTTTTTAGCTAAACCAAATCCAAATAATGAAATAATCTAGGATCCATAACTTTGGTAAGAGACTGTTAGCTGCAAGCAAGTGGTCCATAGGGCATTATCAAAGGCTTGTTTGGCTATAAAGCCTTGCCATCATGATTAGATTATTCAAATGTGTAATTAACCATGCTCTCCCAAGTGATTTTGGCTGTGAAATTTGAATTAGAGATGGTGATAATCAGGATGACCCTTGTTACATGTCCAACTGTTAGCACTGGGCTACATGAACTAACAGTACAATTTTGTTCCAAATTTATTGTGTTCCAAGTACCTTCTTGTTATTGAAGAGCCACTGTGGGTTAGATACTTAGGTAATAAATAAATGGTGGATTATTATACTGTCATAACAAACATTATAATACTCATCCTTTACTTATATAAAAGATAGGTAGATAGATATGTAGGTAGGTGGGTAGATTAAATCAAGGTAATAAATTTAATGTCTCACATAGAAATACATGCAGAATGCAAATGATTTTCAAAGTGTGCAATTAATGAAATTGTGAGAGTCTGTCTTTAGCAAATTGTGGGAAGTAAAATCCCAAAATGATTAAATATGTGATTCTTTCTTATTGTTCATTTTGCCCTCAATATGTTTGACCCATTAACATAGTTTTGTGAAAATTGGTGTAGTGATGCATATTTCATGATATATTCTTATTTTCATCAGTTATATATTTCAAAATTCTAAAGTTTTTTTAATTTATTAAACACTGTTAAAAAGAAGTTTTCATTTTAATATTTTGGTCCTTTCCAAAACACACCAACAAATATAAGGAACACATTTTTTTCATTCACACATTCTCATACATTTTCAGTGATCTGTTGCTACATAAAAATTATATATACTGATAAAACACACATATTAATGAATAATTATTAACTTCACAGATTACTTTCATTAATTGTTCAATAAATTTCAAAGTTCAATTCACTATGTCAAATGTATAAAGATTTGTAAATGTCATGATGCAACAACAAAAAAAAAACGAATTTGAATTTCACATTCAAGCAGGCACTCCCCAGTTATTATGTACTTTTGAGAGAGTAATGTATATTAGGTGAAGTTGTTTGCATAGAAGCTACTTTGCTATAATGTGGCTGACATTTCATTGAAAAGAATATCTATTGGTAAGCCAAAAGCAACAAACTTTTCTCTAATATCAAGTAAACAACATGAAGTATACTAACAGGCCAGATCATTTTAAGTACATAAGATATTTTAACTAAAAAGAAATTCTACAGAACAAAGTTCTTAAATTTGAAAAGGATAAGTTACCCAATTTTGTGTAAAAATAACAAGGATGACAGTTGCAAAATACTCTTATTTAATGACTGGATATTTGGTTTACTATTTCTTGAATCACTTTTGCATTTCTATTTCAATCAACTTTATTGAATGACCTTTGATTGTTTGTGTTATTTTTTATTTCAGAAATTACCTTCGCTCTTTCTATTTATTTTTCTCTCTCTTAACGACAATATATGAACTTTCTTTTTTATATATATCATAAGCCTTAAAAATAAAATGTTCACTATCAAATAGAATATCTCAGCAAATCCTAGAAGTAATGTAATGATCAATATCAGATATAAGAATTTTATAATAAAGGCAGCGGATGACTCATTGAGAATTGCCGCTATGAATAATAATAATAATAATAATAATAATAATGCTTTATTTATAGAGGGTGACTCGTTAGTAAAGGACTATTCTCCCTTGAGGCCCTCTTAAGGAGAGTATGAAAATACACATTATATGAAGATAGCAATAATTAGTGAGGGGCCCCGAGTGGCCGAGTGGTCTAAAGCGCTGTCCATTACGGATCACTGCCATCTCACCTCTGTCTGTGTGTGTTCAAGTCTAAGATTCGGCTAATGTAGTTATGTGAGTAAGCTTGCCAGTAGCTTCTTGTGGGTCGGTGGTTCTTTCCGGGGGGTTTCCGGGTTCTTCCTCCACCATTAATACTGGCCGCCATGTATAGCCTATATTGTGCTTAAAAATGGTGTTAAACCATACAAAACAAACAATAATTAGTGTCACAGTCTACACAGAAGCTGTCATTAAGGAAATACCTTTAAATATAGGTATGATCATCATCTATAATAAACACATGCATGCTCATGATATCTCTTTTTAAGTACTCTAATATTTTCAGCTGATTTTACATGTAGTGGAAGCTTACTCCATACAACTGTACCAGAATATTTAAAACTCTTTTTGAATTGTTCTGTTCTTGGTTCTGGTACTAGAAGTTTTCCATGTGATATTGATCCCAACTGGTATTTTTTTGAAAAAGGCCTGAATAAGTCCTGAAGATATTCTAGTGCAGTTCCATGTAGACATTTATATAAAAGAACTGCCTTGTGAAAAATCTATCCTGTCATATTGCTATGGGTTGGAGATGTAATGAATTACCTGAAGAAAATGAGGAATACTCAATATATCTATTGCAAGATACACATTTTACTAAATGACAGGAGATATATTAGATCATCTTGGGGTTACCAATATATAATTTCTTTTGCATTCAGATTCAAGGGGAGACGCTATTGTATTGAGCAATAACTTTGAGTTGCCTATACACAGACGCAAAGTAGATGCTAACAGCAACAATATAGTTTTAGATACTTCAGTTCAAAATTACACATTTAAACTTATGAACATTAATTGTCCTAATTGATGTTTATGATGAATGTATTCAATTTATTTCTGATGAGAAAATAATATAGATTCAAAAAGATCCACTTGGAGAAAGAATAAACCTATCAAGCGGGCAAGGTTAGATTTCTTCCTAGTGTCAGAAACTCTTATTACAATGGTAATTGTTTAATTTTCAAAGATTGCTATTAAGGGAAAATACGTATTTAAAATAATAGCAGAACTGAATTGCTTTGAAACGAGTAACAACCATAGTTACTTTATAAAACTTGTAATGAGTGAATGCTTAATGTGCATATATGTATTGGTACATATATGTATATAAGTGGAAATTCTTACAATAAATTTACTTTTCTTCTGCTCTCTCTCTTTCTCATAGCTTGTATTCTGTAATGAGTTCAGAATTAGAATATAATGCTATGTACTAATGTTAACACTATTCTTTGTAAAGTTATGAACATTTATAATTAACTGTGAAGAAGTCATGGGTTGGATCCGACCAATTGCTGGCGTTGCATGGAAAATAGTACAAAAACAAAAAAACAATGTCTGCTGAATAAAAGTAGACAAGTCATATATATATATATATATATATATATATATATATATATATATACATGATAAATTCTAGTACATATAATTATTTCATTGATAATAAAATAGCACAATAAAAGATGGCATACATAGGCATGGTTTTGATTGTGTATTAATTAATAAAACATTGATAAGTTTATGCACTGCTATAAATATCTTTATATTAATTACATCAAAGCCCATAGGACAGAGAGATAATAATGTCTTAAAGACAGTAATCTAAAGAGAACAATATGTCTTAAAGTTGTAGATTTTTCATATTCGAACATTATTTCAGCTTTTATATTTTCTATTTTTAGAAACATTAAACACATTTAATTTTTATTTAATCATCTGCAATTTGTTTTCAGTCGCTTATGATAAGATTTGTTAACCCAATCATCAACATAATTATTTAAAGGAATATTATGTTTTTCCCAATTCTTGGATGGGTTACTTATTTTTCTAATTGGTAACATATTGCACAGTTTATGTGTGGAAGCAGAAATCATTTTTGATATCATGTAGTACTGCACAGAGGGGACTTAATCAGTGTCACATATCTCATGGTTAAGTAACACAATAAGACATGCCTCCAAATTTGAATGCACCCAACATTTTAGAATGAAAAAAATAGTACTAATATGCTATAAAAATGGGACACTAATGGTGCTTTAAAAATAGGATAACCATATTTGATTTGACAGTTTAGGCACCTTAACATTATGGTTTTATTGAAAAAGGTCTCAAAAATATCCATGATTTTATATTTGTTGGATGACAAGCTGGTGTTCATTATACACAAGTCTTGCCTGTGTCATAAAGACCAAATCCCCCTCCCCTCCTAACAATTTCCTTGGTAACAATTTACCCAGGTGATTTTCTTCCTATAGGAAAATAATCAGCCCTGACACCCTCACTCCCTCCCTCCCTCTCTCTCTCTCTCTCTCTCTCTCTCTCTCTCTCTCTCTCTCTCTCTCTCTCTCTCTCTCTCTCTTTACGCCTCTCTTTCCTTCATAAAACTGCCCTTTTTCTTATCTCTCTCTTTATCTTCTTGTATCTTTCTTCCTCTCTCTCTCTCTCTCATCTTTGTCTTTATGTTTCTTTTTTGTCTTCCTCTTTTTCTTTTCTGTCTTCCTCTTGTGTTCCTCTCACTTCCAGTCTGTTTGTATGGCTCTCATCTGTCTTACGCTCTTCTTCCTATATCAGTCTTTCTCTATTGCTTAATCTTTCTCTCTTCTCAATTGTATGTTTTAAGCTACAAGCGAAGACAGCTTCAAAATTTCCTGAAATAGTATTGTCAGACATGTGCTCCACAATGATTACTAAATCACTTACAAATTACCACAAAAACAATGTAAATAAGTATTTACAGGACAGGAATAAGGAAACAAATAATGTGTGGGAAGAAGATGCCAAGATTATAAGTGCAACATCATTGATCTCTACTGACATTTATGTGTATAGTATCTGTTGATCCAATTCCAAAGGAGTTACACAGTATTATTTGTTGAGGTACCCATCATATTTTTCCTTGGACACTTTCATTCACTCTAGATTTTTTTTCCTTCAAAACCTTGTAAATGACCATGTGTGTGTGTGTATTTTGGATTTTTATATTTAGTTTAAAGTGATGTACACCACTCATGCATAGCCCTGCAGACATGTAACATCATGTCCCACCCAGTCACATTATTCTGGCACCAGGCCAACCATTCTCAGAACTAACCTCTTAATGATGAGCACCAAGTGAGGCAGATGCTAGCACCATTTGTATAAATCTTTGATATAACTTAGCTGGGGTTTGACCCACAACCTCCCACATCACAAGTGGATGCTCTAACCACTTAGGTCATCAGAATCATTCTGGGGACCAGGTCCCCATTTCAATGCATTGTAAGTTTGCTAAGAAGAACCAGGAAGATTCTTTAACAGTTATGTCTTATACTATGCAAGTGACTTAAAAATCTATCAGTCCGAAATTGTAACGTCTTTTAACTGTAAAGGTTCATTTGAAATCATCCATATGTGAGATTTTGTAAAGTAAACATATACCTGCATTATATATCAAATGTAGAAAAGGAAAGGAAACTAATTGCAGTTAGGAGAAATAATCAGCTAATTGATCATGTACCCCCATGCACAATATATTGTATGACCTGTTACATGCATGGTATTTCCATATGTTTAATACTAAATAGATTATGTATACGGAACTAATTCATAATAGTGGGGAGAAAATCAGGTAGATAGATCTGCATTTCCACCCCCCCCCCTCATCTGTTAAAGGATCCATTATGTTGTGGTATCTCACTTGTATGCCTTAAGTGTATTACCAAAGGGCGCATTAATAAAAATAAATTAATTGGTTGAATGGGGAAAAGAATGTGATAGCTGAATCTACCCCATTTCCAATTGCTAGCAGACTCATTACATATATACATGTTGCATTCAGCTTATTACCAAGTGTCCATATTGACAAGAAATTAATTATTTTAGGCAAGGGAGTAGAAGTTAGAACTAGAGGGGGAAACTAATGAGTTGTAAGGGAGGTGGAAATAAATAATTAGGGGGTTGGGGTGGAAGATCTTGATGTTACACTATCTATAACAATTGCTGGTTAAGAAAAGGAAAGTGGAATAAGCTATACAATTTTTTAGATTGATGGTGCATTATAATTAAAGGATTTTAAAGAAAATGATTTGTACATGGTTATAATTTGTGCAAATTGTGAGATCAGCTCACTCTTTGACTATGGGCATTTCAGTATTATATAATTTGTTTATCTTGCACAAAGCAAGACATCATCCAACAAATCATCACTGATAATCCAATCAGCATAGCATCAACAGCTCCAGTTCATGACCATTAATATCAAAGACCAGACTAATAAGCCATGTGATCCAACTCCAAGATCAAAAGTCAGAAGTTCTATACAGACATTGGACTAAGACATGTCTTTGAGAGGTTAAATATTGTATGCCCACCTAGAAATGCCAGTAGTAGCACACTATGAGCCAGGAAGTAACACAGTTTAAGAATGTCATCAGTTTATGATTTTCATGAAGAAGATTAAACAGAGAAGGGGCATGAAACAGTAGAGGCTGGTGTGACAGGAGAGAGTAAGTACAGTTAATATTGTTTTTAATGAACGCTATATACAACAGAATTTCTTAAAATATATCAATTGAGACACTTCATGATTAAAAGCCTTTACACAGAAAATAGAAATTACTGAACTATATTTCTACCTGAAACAATTTTAAAATAAAGATTTGTTTCTGTATACTGTGACATATAAACAAGCACATTAAAGAAAGCATGATCTTTCATTTTGAAATTTCAATGAAACTTTTAATTTTCAGTAAATAATAATAATTAGTTCAGGATAGATACACAATGAAACAATGCAACAATCAAACAACTAGCCTGCATTTTTTTGCACTGTAATAAGCTGTTTCAGCTCCTTAAATACATTGCTAATTGATTTAAAATCCACAATATGTTAGTAAAATGTTCAGGTTTTTTCCAAGAAACTGACAAGGTTATGTATTCAGTATGTTTTTATTCATTTTTTCTTCTTCTTCTTATAATAATAATAATAATAATAATAATAATAATAATAATAATAATGATAATTGTACTGTAAAGAGAAAGGAACATTCCTAATGCTGTTATCAATTGACACATAAAATATCTCATTTTGTGTAGGGTCTGATAGCTGTTATATCAACAATAAGGATCTGCTCTCCTTCAGCACATGGTCTTTGACTTTCAGCAGACAAGGAAAGATTTGCATAAATCTTAATGACACAGATATTGGTACTTATGTAAAAGTGAAATGTAAGTATATTTCTATATTTTACCAGACAATATTACCTAAATGTTTTTTTTCTTCTCCAGATTCTAGAAAGGGAGATAGAAAAATATTGTGTAACGTTATTGAATTTTGTGGACCAAACACAGTTTTTCTATGGATATGTATTGCTGTTAAAATTGCAGATTAACTGGAAATGGGATTAATTTTTACCATGACAGAAAATATTCAAAATGTCTATCCAGACATGCAATAATGACAAAATTATATTATGTTATTATTTATTGACGGGTTGTATGCAGCAGTTCTAATCTCTGCTGAATACTTTTTCAAACCATATTATTAAGTTTTTGACCAAATCTCATATATATAGATGTATCATATAGTTTTACACCAATATGCAATTTTGTGAGCCAGAAAAAATCAGAATTCAAATTCATTCATTGCTGGGTAGTGACTGAGAATCCAATCTCTGAAATTAATTACACCACTGTTCACTAGAGAATCAAGCTGCTGTTCACTTGCTGACTGTGACTAGGTACAGTTTCCAAAGAGTCAGGTCACACACACCCTCCAAATATTGTGTGAACATGATCACCTTTGAAGTTTACATTGTTAAGATAATTAATTTTTTATACACATGTACAAAAATAGAAACACTAATCAAAACTAATTTAATACTAGTATTAGAAGATTTAAAAATCCTATAATTGATTATCAGTTGCCAACATTATGTGTTTGTCAAAAACTTGATCTGTCATTCACATCAATCTAATATAGTGTATTCAAATTTCTCATCTCAAATGTGACCATACAACACAATTAATTATGAATTCAGATCTGTACAAGGAACATTTTGACAATCATAAAAATATAAAAGTTATGCATGTCAGGTTAAAGAAGTCTTTGGTTTTAAATTTGACTTAAAATAAATCATGTTCATTTTAGTTGGACTTTGCAGAATTGTCAATATTCTAGTTTTAACAGTCAATCCCCTGATTTATCACATGAAATATATGCATGAAAGAGATTAAGAGAGGGTGATTTAAGAGAAGTTGGTTTCAGATAGTGTATGTATAAGTTTAGAATTGAAGATGCTATTAAATCTTTTCTTACAGATCCAGATATAAATTACAAGTTTGGAACAGTTGAAGAATGTGGACTTAGTAGTGATGAAACATGTATAAAGGTAATTAACAAAAACATATTAAATTCTCTTCTGCTCATATACATTGCAAACTCTCTTGATTAAAATGGTCCATACATTAAAACAGTTCGAACTAGACAATTCATGATCAGTACATGTATATTATATTGTATAATTGATGTGAACAAGCTGCACACTTCTTTTCATGGGTTGAGCCATTAGCATGTCTCCAAATTCCATTGAATTATACATTTTTACATTTCATCAATGATATAATTTTTATTTGTAACCTGACAGCAGAAATGCCAGTAATGAAGAATGATTATTTATAACAGATAATGAAATTTAAGTAATAAAAATATAGATCAAATTTTTATATTTTTTAAAATGTTTTCCTTTATATTGATGTATTAGTTGGAAACAGAATAATGAATAAGAGTTAATGGTGGACTTGCTGGTGGATACATTTATAATCTGGGAAAGCTTTGTCACAAATGTATATGGACACAAACTGACCATTTTACATCAGTTTATTCATAAAGTTTATACAATTAAGATCTGTAATAACAGTTTTCAAGGTGTGCATTTTTGGAAACTAAAATGTGTGGCAAGCAAAACTGAACTGTAATTAATGCAATCTGCAAGTAGTTAATTCAATAACTACTTAGTGTGTGATTATCAGTAGGTCATTGATTCCTGAGAATATATAGAGAACATGTGCAGAAAAATATGACTCAGTCAAAATTGTATTGAAAACCAGTATTAACATGCATTTTCCATGTTGCCATAATTTGATTTTGTGCAGCATTTATAATACCCGTGTTATGTTTATTTTTCTTATTCAGTATAAAGGATTGTTAATATGGAATACTTTGTGTATATGCTTTTTGTGGATTTCATTGTCAGTATGCAAACAAACAAAATAATTATAAATTAGCTCTTATATGCCTTTATCTTTTTATAGTGTATTGGGGGTGCTGGATTTACAGTGGAATTGCTTTGGACAGATCATGTCATGAGTACTATGCTGTTTTACAAACAGTTGGACTGCAGCAGTGTCACATATTTCTGTGAAAGTCTAAGCACATTTTTGAAGGTAATATGCTTTTTCATCAGTAAATACAGTGTCTTTACATTTGATTTCTGTAATTATAATGGAAAGTAGTCACAATGAACTCTAGAGTCTCCCAAACCTGATCTCTATAAGTATCACACCCACTGAAAAGTCTGGAATATAAAATGGGTTCCATCCACCAATAGCTTAACTCATCTGTACATCAATAAGAGTACCATATTTTGTTAATATTTTTAACTTTATAAACATTAATAAATATTTTTGAGGTTCCATGAAAACAAGTTCCAAATTTTTCAAAATCAATTTGTGGCTTTTATTTCAGTCTGATCTTGTCAACTTATTAAAGTTATTATGCGGTTTGTCACACACACACACACACATGCATTAAAATAGTATTAAAGTTCTAGTACAGAGATGACCCCTGTGTGACAAAATCACGATGAAACTTTCAACACATTTATCCGACATGCTTTGTTACAAGCTAACATTCTTATTAGCATTGGAGTTCCAATGAACCAGTGGCCTTGTGGTTAGAGCATCTGCCTTGTATGTGGGAGGTTGCGGTTTTGAACCCTGGCTGAGTTATACCAAAGACTTGTAACAATGATACTAACAGCTGCATTGCTATTGCCCAGCATTAAGACATTAGCGTTAGAATTCATTGGCCTGGTGTCAGGATAATGTAAATGGGTGGGACAGCATGCCACATGTCTTTTGTATGATGGCCCAATAATAGAAATCACTATAAACTGTCACACACCAGACATCGTAATGATATGACTAAACAATTATTAAAGATATGTAAAGCATTAAAATCACGCAAACATTCTTTGGAATTCCTATTCACTTATTTTTTTTAGTTCCCACCCACCCCTCCAACAACCATCCCTGAAGATTAACTGGTTTGTCCCTAACATATATTAAGTTTTGACTAAGATTATCCATATTTAATGAGTGCACTGTACTTTTGTAAGTAACTTAACATTTTAAAAAAGGAAATTCAGCTCTGTATGATGTTTGCGCTACATAACCTTTCAGCAACATTGACAAAAATAGTAAAAGTCTCTTTCTCAGACCATTTTACATTGCCTTTCTGCATGAAGCCTTGGTAGCATTTCTATAGAAGGACTTCTAACTCTAGTCAGATGAGATTTATCATGAATATTCATGCACATTTATAGAAGATTATAATTCATTGATGTATTGACTACAGTACATGCTTCTCTGAAAAGCTTTATAATGTTTTCCATTGGTAGGAATTTTAGTTTCTTTCAAAATACCAAGAAAGGCATTTTAATCAAGTTATGATTGCTTAGCATGTTTTTTATTATCTCCAATGTGATTATGTTTTTCAGAATGAGCAGAATGTTTTCATGCATGCGGCTCAGTCAGTTTCTTGGAACATTTGAGGTTGATATACAGACCCTGCATTGTTCATCAAGCAAAACTGCTGTCAGAAGCATTGATCATAATTATGTCTGCAGGTTGTATATCAATGCAAAAGTTATGGTACAAAATGGAAACTTCAAGGAATTTCCTCCTGCAAATGGAACTGTAGATGTTGGTGATGACTCATTAGAATTGAATTTCAAGTCTGAAGGTATCGTTGATATTGTTGATGGCAACCATACCTTAGTTACTCAAAAAAGACTCTGCGAAGAGTTCAAAGACATACAGAGCCTGAGCAAAGTTTTACACAATTATTAATATGTGCATTTGAACTTGAAACAAAAAAACCTTATGTCTGTGTTTACTGTTATATTTAAAGCTTCAGACACTTGTCTTATATGATGTCAGATTTAAAAATAAATGGATTACCATGATATATACTTGATAATATGCTTTTTATTACTCTATCTGACCTAATTAACATAATCCAATATGTGCTTCCTATCCCTTTTTATGAAATATTCAAATAAAGACATAGTACCAATTACAAGCATTTCATTTATTCATTTACATTCTTATTGCATAGACAATTTGATGGTTGAAGAGATTATATATTTTAGCAGAACTTTATTTTTGTGCTGAAAATGTTTATGGTTCACTGAATGTCAAAGCCAATTAAGTTATTCCTTACAAAGATTTATATATACAGGAAACACATTGGCCAAAGCATACTGAATTTTAAAGTTCCACAAGTAATGTCATGACATCATTTTATGGCAAAACTTGACCAAGCACAGATTGATATAATACATTTCAGAAAGTTCTAAATTTACATTTATAATAAGAATTTCTAAATGCCATGTGATAATATCATTACAAATTTGGGTATTTAAAAGCATTGTGGTACAGTAAAACATGTTTTCAAAGACCACCCCTTCTGCCAAAAGAAATGGTCTCTCAAAACAGGTCATAATCCTACATAATCAATAAGTCTGTGTATGGAAATTATGGTCTCTCATAACAGTGGTATCAAGACAGGTTTTACTGTACATATATTATTATTTTGATTCTCTATTCATTTCCTCAGGATTACAGCTCAGTAAAGGTGTATTTACTAGACTATTCTGATTACACATTTATCAACAGTAGGGTTGGCACACATTAGAATGGAATTGTGGTGGATGGAGGTAAAATAGATAATTTACCTCATGAATTTATATAAAAATACTAACCTTATAAGAATCACTGGGATGGTTTGGTAGTCTCCCATTCATTAAATTTGAATGTTACACTCTACGTTCTATGCTCAATTATATACATTTTCAAATTACATGTAACATTAGTAGCCCAACAGATGACCTTGTATGCTGGATCAGTGCAATGTGCAAAGATTTAAGATATAGGCATGAAACAATATAATGAGAGAGGAAATGTGAGAGGATGGCAGCAGATAGAGTGAAAGAGCAGAAATAATAGTTGGTCAAGTACATATAAGAAGATGGATATTTAGAAGGATTGATAACATATAAGGAAAACAAAGTACATTGCAAGACTGCAATTAACTGAACCATATACATGTAATTATAGACAGTTGTTGAAATCAGTTAGGCAGTTGAGATTGCAAATATTTTGTATTAAGTGTGGCTGATTAGTCCCATGATGGGGAAAAAAACGTGCTTAGATAATCACTTGCACAGTACACAAGGATCCATGGGAGAAAAACAGTGGTCATTGATCAAGTGGTCAACATCTGCAGGCAAACTTGATAGAAACTAGAGCAAGGAAAAGATGGAGTTTTGAAGTAGGTGGCCACTAAACTAGGTTTTGAGTGCTACTCCATTTGCAATTAAAAGGGTGCCATACAGCATGAGTCTACTGTATAAACACTTGTTCTGAAAGAAGGAAAGATTTTTTTATTTTTCTATTTTCCAAGCTTTTATTTTAATTTTTCCAAATGCTGGCTGATCATCCATTTGCAAAACATATTTCTCCAAAACTTGGGTTTTTACTAGAGGTCATAAATGTACATTATGGTATGAGACATTGAGGTGATTAGCCAAATGTTGCTAATTAATTGCTTTTATGCTTTTTGATTCTAACAGCCATACATGCAGCTTGTACTAAATGCTGTTGTTCAGACTAGCCAAATTTTGGCTAAGGATACATTTATTCAAAATTTGGTCTTTGCCTAAAAGTCATACAGTACATTATGGAAACAGACAATATTGCAGTTAGCCAAATTTTGGCTAATCAGTTTCCTAGATTCTGCAACCATACCTGGGGATTATACTAAAAGACACTAGCCAAATTTTGGCTAAGAATTCATTTAGCCAAGATTTGGTTTCAACCTAAAAGTGTGAACAACAGCTTTGTAGGAATTAGCCAAATTGGGCTAAAAGGACATTAGTTGTGTACCAGCCTCATTGAGTACGGCAACAGGGATCCTTAGCCAAATTTTGGCTAAGCATTCATTTAGCCAAAATTTGGTTTCAACCTAAGAGTGAAGAACAGCTTTGTAGGAATTAGCCAAATTGGGCTAAAAGGACATTAGTTGTGTACCAGTCTCACTGAGTATGGCAACAGGAATCCTTAGCCAAATTTTGGCTAATTTAAAACCTGCCTAGCTCCTTCCACAGACAGTAAAGCCATTGAATAGTTATATACTATATATTGATCAAAAGCTCTTCAAAGATTCTCATTATGTGCCTTTTCTACTTTGGGTTAAGAGATTTTAGCCCATAGCAGAGGCCTGATTTGAGTAAATGGAAAAGCTCAAGTGAAATCGGAAGCTGTTATTTATATTTATGGAATTGTTTTTATATTTATATTTATGGAATTGTTTTTATATTTATATTTATAGAATTGTTTTTATATTTATATTTATGGAATTGTTTTTATATTTATATTTATAGAATTGTTTTTATATTTATATTTATGGAATTGTTTTTATATTTATATTTATGGAATTGTTTTTATATTTATATTTATGGAATTGTTTTTATATTTATATTTATGGAATTGTTTTTATATTTATATTTATGGAATTGTTTTTATATTTATATTTATGGAATTGTTTTTATATTTATATTTATGGAATTGTTTTTATATTTATATTTATGGAATTGTTTTTATATTTATATTTATGGAATTGTTTTTATATTTATATTTATGGAATTGTTTTTATATTTATATTTATGGAATTGTTTTTATATTTATATTTATGGAATTGTTTTTATATTTATATTTATGGAATTGTTTTTATATTTATATTTATGGAATAGTTTTTATATTTATATTTATGGAATTGTTTTTATATTTAAATTTATGGAATTGTTTTTATATTTATATTTATGGAATTGTTTTTATATTTATATTTATGGAATTGTTTTTATATTTATATTTATGGAATTGTTTTTATATTTATATTTATGGAATTGTTTTTATATTTATATTTATGGAATTGTTTTTATATTTATATTTATGGAATTGTTTTTATATTTATATTTATGGAATTGTTTTTATATTTATATTTATAGAATTGTTTTTATATTTATATTTATGGAATTGTTTTTATATTTATATTTATAGAATTGTTTTTATATTTATATTTATAGAATTGTTTTTATATTTATATTTATGGAATTGTTTTTATATTTATATTTATGGAATTGTTTTTATATTTATATTTATGGAATTGTTTTTATATTTATATTTATGGAATTGTTTTTATATTTATATTTATAGAATTGTTTTTATATTTATATTTATGGAATTGTTTTTATATTTATATTTATGGAATTGTTTTTATATTTATATTTATGGAATTGTTTTTATATTTATATTTATGGAATTGTTTTTATATTTATATTTATGGAATTGTTTTTATATTTATATTTATGGAATTGTTTTTATATTTATATTTATGGAATTGTTTTTATATTTATATTTATGGAATTGTTTTTATATTTATATTTATGGAATTGTTTTTATATTTATATTTATGGAATTGTTTTTATATTTATATTTATGGAATTGTTTTTATATTTATATTTATGGAATTGTTTTTATATTTATATTTATGGAATTGTTTTTATATTTATATTCATGGAATTGTTTTTATATTTATATTTATGGAATTGTTTTTATATTTATATTTATGGAATTGTTTTTATATTTATATTTATGGAATTGTTTTTATATTTATATTTATGGAATTGTTTTTATATTTAAATTTATGGAATTGTTTTTATATTTATATTTATGGAATTGTTTTTATATTTATATTTATGGAATTGTTTTTATATTTATATTTATGGAATTGTTTTTATATTAAATTTATGGAATTGTTTTTATATTTATATTTATGGAATTGTTTTTATACTTAAATTTATGGAATTGTTTTTATATTTATATTTATGGAATTGTTTTTATATTTATATTTATGGAATTGTTTTTATATTTATATTTATGGAATTGTTTTTATATTTATATTTATGGAATTGTTTTTATATTTATATTTATGGAATTGTTTTTATATTTATATTTATGGAATTGTTTTTATATTTATATTTATGGAATTGTTTTTATATTTATATTTATGGAATTGTTTTTATATTTATATTTATAGAATTGTTTTTATATTTATATTTATAGAATTGTTTTTATATTTATATTTATGGAATTGTTTTTATATTTATATTTATGGAATTGTTTTTATATTTATATTTATAGAATTGTTTTTATATTTATATTTATGGAATTGTTTTTATATTTATATTTATGGAATTGTTTTTATATTTATATTTATGGAATTGTTTTTATATTTATATTTATGGAATTGTTTTTATATTTATATTTATGGAATTGTTTTTATATTTATATTTATGGAATTGTTTTTATATTTATATTTATGGAATTGTTTTTATATTTATATTTATGGAATTGTTTTTATATTTATATTTATGGAATTGTTTTTATATTTATATTTATGGAATTGTTTTTATATTTATATTTATGGAATTGTTTTTATATTTAAATTTATGGAATTGTTTTTATATTTATATTTATTGAATTGTTTTTATATTTATATTTATGGAATTGTTTTTATATTTATATTTATGGAGTTGTTTTTATATTTATATTTATGGAATTGTTTTTACATTTATATTTATGGAATTGTTTTTATATTTATATTTATGGAATTGTTTTTATATTTATATTTATGGAATTGTTTTTATATTTATATTTATGGAATTGTTTTTATATTTATATTTATAGAATTGTTTTTATATTTATATTTATGGAATTGTTTTTATATTTATATTTATGGAATTGTTTTTATATTTATATTTATAGAATTGTTTTTATATTTATATTTATGGAATTGTTTTTATATTTATATTTATAGAATTGTTTTTATATTTATATTTATGGAATTGTTTTTATATTTATATTTATGGAATTGTTTTTATATTTATATTTATGGAGTTGTTTTTATATTTATATTTATGGAATTGTTTTTACATTTATATTTATGGAATTGTTTTTATATTTATATTTATGGAATTGTTTTTATATTTATATTTATGGAATTGTTTTTATATTTATATTTATGGAATTGTTTTTATATTTATATTTATAGAATTGTTTTTATATTTATATTTATGGAATTGTTTTTATATTTATATTTATGGAATTGTTTTTATATTTATATTTATAGAATTGTTTTTATATTTATATTTATGGAATTGTTTTTATATTTATATTTATAGAATTGTTTTTATATTTATATTTATGGAATTGTTTTTATATTTATATTTATGGAATTGTTTTTATATTTATATTTATGGAATTGTTTTTATATTTATATTTATGGAATTGTTTTTATATTTATATTTATGGAATTGTTTTTATATTTATATTTATAGAATTGTTTTTATATTTATATTGATGGAATTGTTTTTATATACTTGTTGAAACGGATATATAATAAGATCAAAAGGACTCGCGTTCGTTAAGATTGTCAAGAAAATGATTTGAACGTTATACATAAGAAATGGAGAGAGAGAGAGAGAGAGAGAGAGAGAGAGAGAGAGAGAGAGAGAGAGATTTGGAAGAATGTTTCTATTTGGAAAAAGAGTTGGATGAAACGTTTGATAAAATAGCATGACTTATTTCGAATCGAAAGTATCTGACATGATAATGTCATGAAGGTCGGACCATCTAAATTGCATTAAGGATGGAACCTCTTTGGCTTAATAATGACATAAAGGTTGGAACCTCTGTGGCCTAATAATGATATCAAGTTTTGGAACATTTCTGGCCTAATAATAAATAAAGGATGGAAGTTCCCTCGTGTAATAATGACATTAGGGTTGGGGCCTCAATGGCCAAATAGTGACATTAAGATTCGAACTTCTCGCACTTGCCTAATAATGACAAAACGGTTGGAACCTCTTTGGTTTAATTATGACATGAAAGTTAGAACATCTCTGGACTAAAAATGAAACAATGATCGGAACCTCTGTGACTAAATAGTGACATTAAGGTTGGAACCTCTCTGTAAAAATAAGTGCATTAAGGTTGTAACGTTTCTGGCCTAATGATAACGAAAAGGTTGGAACCTCTAACGTTTAATGATGACATTAAGGTTGGAATCTCTCTGGTTTAATAATGATATTAAGGTTGGAACCTCTCTGGATAAGTAATAACATTAAGGATGGAACCTGACTAGCATAATAATAACATAAACGGTGGATCCTGTATGTCTTAATAATGTCATTAAGGATGGAACCTGTCTAGCCTAATCTTCACATTAAGGTTGGATTCTTTAAAATTATGTGTCGTATCGATCCGTTTACGTCTGTATCGTATCTATCCGTTCAATGTCTGTCTCATGATTCTGTTTGACCTCAGTGTCGTATCGATCCGCTAAACGATTGTTTCGTACCGATTATACACCTTTATTATATTGCTCCATTCAAGTTGTATTGGTTTTATTTTTGTGACAGGAGCTGAGATAATTAAAATTTATTCAATTGACTGAAATCGCATAACTACAAACGCAATCATACGTCGTTCTCGTGTAACCAATGGTAATTTTAGATACCTTGATTTTCTTTCGACCCAGACTATTTTGCTTATTTTTCTTAATATATTTACACTTTATAATTAATAGGATGGTTATTGTTTCATAATATTATATCAGAGATACTTGTTCAGGTACTTATTGGCCAGCAGTTTTCTTGTTATTTTTTAAAGAGGGTTGGGCGCAAATATGATATACCTTCTGAAGATCTGAAGATGAACTTGTCTACGTATTATGTTTACTTGGTATTTTATTCAGAGACTAAGGAATATGGAAGTTAAAACAGAATCCTTCGCGGAGCACGATGGATTGGAAAAATCAATAATAAATTAATAAAACTAGGCGTGCATTATTGAGGTCAGTAAGTCTACAGCTGGAAACGCCTGAACATATAAATTACTCAGATACCTGATTTGTTCGAATCGACAAACATATTCTTACATACAGTATATGCTACATAGATTGAGTAATGTCAGTTTAACTATTTCAAACTTAAAATATGTCAGTTTGTTCTCATTGTTATGAAGGTTAATATAAGTACTATTAAAATCATTTTGGGAATTGTTATAAAGGACAATGAAAGCATGTGCGCCTGAATAAAAGCGGGAAGGAAGGGGGTTACTCTAGCTTCCTCTGCCATCCTGGTTTTCACCTCTAAATTGTTTGGGCCTCCTTCGGCAAAATAATGATGTGGTAACCCTGGCATGAAAGTGCTGTTAGAATTCAATATGGCAATTGTTATATACTTCCCATTATGAGAATTATTATAAAGATCATGCGAACTGATATTAGAATGAATTATGTGAATTGTATTATAATTCGAGGGAGGGGGGGGGAGTACGTTATTAGAATGCATTATGATAATTGTTGTAAAGGTTCATTAATGTGCTATTGGACTGATATATTTTCCAAAATATATAGCATATCACGTGCTCTGAAAATGATATTAAAGCCCACAAAGCTACCCTGTCTGTCTGTCTCTCTCTCTCAGGGATTACCACCTCTCTCTCTCTCTCTCTCTCTCTCTCTCTCTCTATATATATATATATAGATATATATATATATATATATATATATATATATATATATATATACCAAATTCAAATTTATATTGCAAAACTTAGCGTGACAATACATGTTGTTCCTTTTTACACGAAGTGCTTGTATCATACTCTTTTTCTGCTGACTCAGGGAAAATACAATGTTATTAAAGAGATTAGACAGCCGTGTGATGTGATATTCCTCAAGGTCCGTGGTGCTTTTATTTGGTGGAACATGATATCCATTTGGTAAATGTTATGCACCTTCTTTCTCAGAAGATGGCGGATGATATTATTGTTGTTAGCAAGACATTAGTCAAGATTGTTGGTAGGAGTGATTGTGTGATGACGCATAATGTGTCTCAAGCCCTGTGATACCATATCAACTAGCAGATACTCAATGTATAATGTGTCTCAAACCCTGTGATACCACATCAACTAGCAGATACTCAATGTATAATGTGTCTCAAGCCCTGTGATAACACATCAACTAGCAGATACTCAATGCATAATGTGTCTCAAGCCCTGTGATACCTCATCAACTAGCAGATACTCAATGCATAATGTGTCTCAAGCCCTTTGATACCACATCAACTAGCAGATACTCAATGCATAATGTGTTTCAAGCCCTGTGATATTATATCAACTAGCAGATACTCAATGCATAATGTGTCTCAAGCCCTGTGATATCACATCAACTAGCAGATATTCAATGCATAATGTGTCTCAAGCCATGTGATACCACATCAACTAGCAGATACTCAATGCATAATGTGTCTCAAGCCCGTGATACCACATCAACTAGCAGATACTCAATGCATAATGTGTCTCAAGCCCTGTGATACCACATCAACTAGCAGATACTCAATGCATAATGTGTCTCAAGCCCTGTGATACCACATCAACTAGCAGATACTCAATGCATAATGTGTCTCAAGCCCGTGATACCACATCAACTAGCAGATACTCAATGCATAATGTGTCTCAAGCCATGTGATACCACATCAACTAGCAGATACTCAATGCATAGTGTGTCTTAAGCCCTGTGATACCACATCAACTAGCAAATACTCAATGCATACAATGTCTCAAGCCCTGTGATACCACATCAACTAGCAGATACTCAATGCATAATGTGTCTCAAGCCCTGTGATACCACATCAACTAGCAGATAATCAATGCATAATGTGTCTTACGCCTGTGATATCAGATCAACTAGCAGATACTCAATGCATGTGTCTCAAGCCCTGTGATATCACATCACCTAGCAGATAATCAATGCATAATGTGTCTCAAGCCCTGTGATATCACATCAACTAGCAGATACTCAATGCATAATGTGTCTCAAGCCCTGTGATACCACATCAACTAGCTGATACTCAATGCATACTGTGTCTCAATCCCTGGTATACCACATCAACTAGCAGATACTCAATGCATAATGTGTCTCAAGCCCTGGTATACCACATCAAATAGCAGATACTCAATGCATAATGTGTCTAAAGCCCTGTGATACCACATCAACTAGCAGATAATCAATGCATAATGTGTCTCAAGCCCTGTGATATCACATCAACTAGCAGATACTCAATGCATAATGTGTCTCAAGCCCTGTGATACCACATCAACTAGCAGATACTCAATGCATACTGTGTCTCAATCCCTGGTATACCACATCAACTAGCAGATACTCAATGCATAATGTGTCTCAAGCCCTGTGATACCACATCAACTAGCAGATAATCAATGCATAATGTGTCTCAAGCCCTGTGATATCACATCAACTAGCAGATACTCAATGCATAATGTGTCTCAAGCCCGTGATACCACATCAACTAGCAGATACTCAATGCATAATGTGTCTCAAACCCTGTGATACCACATCAAATAGCAGATACTCAATGCATAATGTGTCTTAAGCCCTGTGATACCACATCAACTAGCAGATAATCAATGCATAATGTGTCTCAAGCCCTGTGATATCACATCAACTAGCAGATACTCAATGCATAATGTGTCTCAAGCCCTGTGATACCAGATAAACTAGCTGATACTCAATGCATACTGTGTCTCAATCCCTGGTATACCACATCAACTAGCAGATACTCAATGCATATTGTGTCTTAAGCCCTGTGATACCACATCAACTAGCAGATACTCAATGCATAATGTGTCTCAAGCCCTGTGATATCACATCAACTAGCAGATACTCAATGCATAATGTGTCTCAAGCCCTGTGATACCACATCAACTAGCAGATACTCAATGCATAATGTGTCTCAAGCCCTGTGATACCACATCAACTAGCAGATACGCAATGCATAATGTGTCTCAAGCCCTGTGATACCACATCAACTAGCAGATACGCAATGCATAATGTGTCTCAAGCCCTTTGATACCACATCAACTAGCAGATACTCAATGCATAATGTGTCTTAAGCCCTGTGATACCACATCAACTAGCAGATAATCAATGCATAATGTGTCTCAAGCCCTGTGATATCACATCAACTAGCAAATACTCAATGCATACTGTGTCTCAAGCCCTGTGATACCACATCAACTAGCAGATACTCAATGCATAATGTGTCTCAAGCCCTGTGATACCACATCAACTAGCTGATACTCAATGCATAGTGTGTCTCAATCCCTGTGATACCACATCAACTAGCAGATACTCAATGCATAATGTGTCTCAATCCCTGTGATACCACATCAACTAGCTGATACTCATTGCATAATGTGTCTCAAGCCCTGTGATACCACATCAACTAGCAGATACTCAATGCATAATGTGTCTTAAGCCTGTGATATCACATCAACTAGCAGATACTCAATGCATAAGGTGTCTCAAGCCCTGTGATACCACATCAACTAGCAGATACTCAATGCGCATGAAGATGTCTGTGTCACTGGCTGTATGGGATGATACGGATTTAGGAGAACCTGAAATATAGATGCTGAATAAGACTTAAATATTCAACAATAGCAGAATGAATGGGGTACATCAGTGACTGAACTATTTTGATTAGATAATCTGTAATCTTCTTTCCATTTCTTATCATTACATACGACTATAATTTTGTTCAGAGTGCATTTTATTTCTTATGGAAACATAACTGTCTCGATAAGCATCCTTTTTTGTCATAAGCAGGTACAACACCTCCTTACACAATGAGTCATCAGTATACAAGTACCATAGCTTTTGTCATTCATAAAGGTTTAAAAGGAAGATCCGGTAATTCTGTTGTAGAGGATCGGAGTCATAATTCAATGTTTGTAGATTTGATGGTGTGTCCTTTAAAACCCACAAAGTTATATTTTTCCAAGATGACATTGCCAATGATGTGTTACATGTGCTGTTAAAGGCAGCAAAAAGCGAATATGTATGGAATAAAACATGAATTTTGCTGATTTCCTTGGTGCTGATGAAAGAGTGTTTTGTCTATTCATGATTGGCAATGAGTGGATAAAAGGAAATGTTTTCCAAGAACAACAGTACAAAATGAAGGTTTTTAGATTTGTGAATAAAATAGTTTTGCAATCATATTTTGCAACATCCATTGTTGGCAATATTATTACATATGATTCTGATCAAGAACAGGGTCATATTCGCACCAGCTTCAGCCGTATTAGAAATTTCTTTGCAGTGAATATTAAACCGGATGATCCTGTCTTGAACTTGAACTATTAAGCACTCATTGTTAGAGCTGAACAAAAACTGCCCATGCATTCAGGCTTGTTAGAAGAAGGGAAATGTTTCTTTGTCGTGCGATAGTGATCTGGGAGTGGAGGGACTGTCCTTATTTGTTAGGCCTTTAAGACAATGGGGACACTTCTTGTCCCTGTTTCAGTGAATTCCTGCTTGGTGTCGTGAGTTCGATCCCGGCCGAATAATACCAAAAGAATTACAAAAATGGTACTAGCAGCTGCCTCGTTTGGCGCTCAGCATTAAGAGGTTAGTGGTAGGACTGGCCGACCTGGTGTCAGGTTTTATTTTGTGACGGGATCTGTGATAATTATCATTGATTGAATTGCCTGTAATCGCATAACTACAAACATAATTTCAGGTCGTTCTCGTGTAACCAATGGTACTTTTAGATTTTTCATTTGACCCAGACTATTTTGATTTCTTTTTCGTAAGATATTTGCGCTTTACAAGTAATATAATGGTTCTTGTTTCATAACATTATATCAGAGATACTTGTTCAGGTATTTATTGGCCAGAAGTTTTCTGTTATTTTTTAAAGAGGGTGATGTGAGGTGGGGCGCAGATCTGAAATACCTTCTGAAGATCTGAAGATGAACTTGTCTACCTATTATGTTTACTTGCTGGGTTTTTTTTCGGCGACTACGGATGTCAAAACAAAAACCTTCGTGGAATACGTTTGGGTGGAAAAATCAATAATAAATTAATAAAACTAGGCGTGCATTATTGAGGTCATAAAGTCTACAGCTTAAAACGCTTGAGAATATAAATTACTTAGATACCTGATTTGTCCGACTCGTCAAAAATATTCTTCTACAGTATATGCCACATAGATTGAGTAATGTCAGTTTAACTATTTCAAACTTAAAAAATGTCAGTTTGTCCTCATTGTTATGAAGATAAATGTAAGTACTATTAAAATGCATTATGGGAATTATTATAAAGGACAATGAAAGCATATGCGCCTGAATAAAAGCGGGAAGGAAGGTGGTTACACTAGCTTCCTCTGCCATCCTGGTTTTCACCTCTAAATTGTTTTGGCCTACATTCATAAAACTTAATACGTAACAACTGGATGCTTATCCGGCAGATTCCCCGCCTCCGCTCCTTCGGCAAAATAATGATGTGGTAACCCTGGCATGAAAGTGCTGTTAGAATTCAATATGACAATTGTTATATACTTCCCAGACTTAAAACGCATTATAAGAATTATTATAAAGATCAAGCGAAATGATATTAGAATGAATTATGTGAAATGTATTTTAATTCCGAGGGGGAGGGTGCTATTAGGATGCATTATGATAAATTGTGTAAAGATTCGTTAATGTGCTATTAGACTGCATTATGGGAATTGTTATAAATGTCAGTGGAAGCATGGACGCCAGCACAAACAGCAAGACGGTTGCACTTGCTTCCTCTTCCATTTTGTTTTTCACTTTCGAACTGTTTTGGCCTTCATCCTTGAAACTTAATATCTGCACCCACCCCCGGCCATATAATCTCTCTCTCTCTCTCTCTCTCTCTCTCTCTCTCTCTCTCTCTCTCTCTCTCTCTCTCTCTCTCTCTCTCCCTCTCTCTCTCTCTCTCTCTCTCTCTCTCTCTCTATCTAATTATCAATTGTCCTGATTGTTATGAAGATTAATGTAAGTACTATTAAAATGCATTATGGGAACTGTTGTAAAGGACAATGAAAGCATGTGCGCCTGAATAAAAGCGGGAAGGAAGGGTATTATACTAGCTTCCTCTGCCATCCTGGTTTTCACCTCTAAATTGTTTTGGCCTACATCAGTAAAACGTAATAGGTAACAACTGCATATGTAAACAATGTAAAATTGATATGTTAAGTATAAACGGTATACCAAATTGAGTGCAGTAATTCGCAAACGCTATCGCTGAAACATTGTAATCATATATATTGTAAACGTAATAAATAATAAAATTCACAGAACAATATAAAATTTACGAATAATATTTGTATTTAAATCCATAATAATAATAATAATAATAATAATATTAATAATAAAAATACAAATAATAAAAATAATATTTTTTATCATTATCATGGGCATCAGGATCGCTATATATACATTTGTATGACGTACGCCATGCAAATGTATTTTTACTGTGCTGTTCATATCATCATTTACCGTTACATCAAGCATGCATTCGAGGAAAGGTACAAGATGCATACATTCCATATGAAAACCTCCTTATCTCAACATATTAATAATAATAATAATAATAATAATAATAATAATAATAATAATAATGATAATAATAATAATAATAATAATAACGTACAAGATGCATACATTCCATATGCAAACATCCTTATCTCAACACTTTCTCGGTTTTTTTTACTTCGCCAACGTCTAATTATCAATTAGGTCTTTACTGAATTTAAAAATCTTAAATAACTGTCATACTCATTCCCATAAAATCCATCAAAGATTCATCAAGTGTCACTATCAAATCCATATAACCTAAGCAGTTACCACGGGTTATTCAAAACGCAGTCTGAATTGGTAACTGCGTATGATTTAATTTCTAAGAAATCGGAGTCTGAATTGGTAATTGTATTTGATTTAATTGCCTAGAAGTCCTAATCTGATTCATGTTTGTATAGATTTATTTGCCAAGGAGTCGGTGTCTGATTCGTATTTGTATGCGATTGAATTGCCAAGGAGTCGGAGTCAGATTTGTATTTTCAAGGAGTTTAATTGTCATGATCTCGGAATCTAATTCATATTTGCAAATATTAATTAAACCTTACATACTTGGAGGTCAAAGGTTAGCGGACTCCTTTACCTGACGTCACTCACCTTCGGTTTTCAGCTGATAACGGAAATTATTCGCATGGAATAGGACTATTGTTCCGTCCAATTTGAACTTGTTTCAAGAATTTGTTTCTTTTTCTCTTCTGTGTTCAATATTGCTGTAAATATATGGCTAGCAATAGCCAAGCCAAGATAAATATGTAAAATTAATATTGTTTGCACCTTAAAGATAAACAGATTGTCTAAGGCGGAAATAAGCACTAACATAAATATTACTTCATAAAGATTATTCAAAGATGAAAAATGTGACCAATGTCTTACTTTGTATTTCTAATAATGCTAAACAAATTTGAATCGAAAATCTCGTATAAGTTATTATCGTTAAAAAATTATACGGAGTTGACTTCATAGTGTTTGTAGACACCAACGAAAAAGTATCGTCTTTGGAAATTGAGTCTATACTTCATAAATAATACAAACATATTTAAATGGTATCCTTATAGGTTAACCTAATTGACAGTACAGAGAAAAACTAGAAATATCAATATCGATGATGGAATTCTAAATAAATCAAGGCTAAATATACGTTAACCTAATTGACAGTACAGAGAAAAACTAGAAATATCAATATCGATGATGGAATTCTAAATAAATCAAGGCTAAATATACGTTTAGGTAAAACAATACCTTATCAAGAGTTTATTACACCGTATGAAACCATGGTGATATTGATATACAATATAAGTCATATCAAACGAAAAACAATATAGTATTAACATTGTGCTGACTGAAATTACTTATTTCTGAAAAAGTGCATATTAGGACTACAATTTCGGAATATACCAACCACATTACTGTGTATTGATATCGGTGATACCATTGTGCTGCAGGCAAGATGAAATTTTATGAAACGATTCCATTAGGCAAATGAGACCTTACGTAACTAAATAGACAGAGAAAATGTCATCAAGTTAGTACATATTCAGGATGAAACGCAGTATGCTTCTATTGATTAAAGGACGTTTTGAAAAATCATGTATACGCATTGATCTATCACTCAAAACATTTCGGTTTTTGTATATGAAAAACACAGAACTTACCTCGATATTCTAGTGTCAAAGTCTGAACTTTGACCAGATCGCAAATTGAATCGTTTGCTGATGCTTTAGCCATGGTGCTGAGTTTTGACTCTGATTCGAAAGAGTTATCACCTTAAAATAGTGATTACACCAAAGACTGGGATGCAAAAGATGCAGCAAATTTCCAACCCAAATATATGTTAATGTATATAATATAATTACTACTAAAATTAGAAATGCATTGATCGTATTTTAAAAAAACAAGAACTGGTATTTCAGGTCACGAAGGTCGTAGATACATATATCCCATGAAGTACTAAAAGTAATTATTGATTGTCTGGTGCTGCAACTGAACACAGTGTTAGTTATTGGTTTGCAAGAAACCGTGAAATATTATTCAATTACCATTTATAATGTAATAATTTTGATAACCAATTAAATAATTAATCCAGTACCAGCTACTGAAAAAAGTAAAGATTGAAAAACTAAGCAGTATAGGAGAATGTTAAACGTTTATATTACTAACACCTTTTGATCTCATGTGGCCAAAAGCTAACTATGCTTATTGTATCGCCCTGCGTCCTTCATAAATAGTTCGTCATCATTCGTCAACACTAGCACACCATTTTGATTAGTTACGATACTACGTTTATGAAGAGAGTTACGAGTTTAGGTTCTAATAAACAGTTAAAAGGAAATGTGAAAACAACAAGCTTTGTAAAATTTAACAAATAATGTATTTCCCTAGAAAACAAGGTAAATAGTAAAAAAAATATAACTTGCTATTTTAAGATTAATTTCTATAAATAATCCAATAATAATCTCATCAATATAAATCAAAAGTCCTGGTAATAAAATGTTCTAATGAATTTAAATTTAAATTCTAGTCCCGACGAAGATCCAATATGGAAGGCGATGACGTATGTTGTAATCTGAATAGTGCTCTTGTGTATACAGCTGCATATAGAACCAAAAGAAGAAATAAAATCCAGTGTTTGAATTCCAAAACAAATTTATCTGGCTAATTGTTGTTGCAAACAACTGAATCCTCAAGTAGTGTCGTGATGTGTAAACATGAAACAATGCACATGCCAAACTATGTGTACGATTTTCGAATATTGAGATATATTTCTGATAAAAGTATTTTGATTATTTTAATACCTGAAACAAGCATCAACGCTTCCGTGCATCTTGAGCCATGAATCTTGTTTTTCTTTGCTGATAATTGTATCCATTTTCACATTGATACGAGTTAATCCGATCTAGTTAGCTAACTTCGTCATTTGATGACGTTATGATTGTAGACGATACAAACCAACAACTATGTACATGACTTATACGGTTAGGTTTCCGTATGTGATACATTTATCAGTTCTGTTGGTAATATAATTAAACGTATACAAAATGACATTGACGTAAAATGTTACAAGTTTTTTAAAAGACATTTCTCTGTTCAATTCAATTCATTCAATTTCTTTCGGACCAAAGCTATTGGTTCCAGTTATGTTATTTTTTCTTCAAATGTAAACTAATAAGCTAATTATTCCTAAAACGATGACTATGCATAACTAAATAGCTACGATTACGATGACTATGCATAACTAAATAGCTACGATTACGATGACTATGCATAACTAAATAGCTACGATTACGATGACTATGCATAACTAAATAGCTACGATTACGATGACTATGCATAACTAAATAGCTACGATTACGATGACTATGCATAACTAAATAGCTACGATTACGATGACTATGCATAACTAAATAGCTACGATTACGATGACTATGCATAACTAAATAGCTACGATTACGATGACTATGCCTAACTAACTAGCTACGATTACGATGACTGTACATAACTAAATAGCTACGATTACGATGAATATGCATAACTAAATAGCTACGATTACGATGACTATGCGTAACTAAATAGCTACGATTACGATGACTGTACATAACTAAATAGCTACGATTACGATGACTATGTGTAACTAAATAGCTACGATTACGATGACTATGCGTAACTAAATAGCTACGATAACGATGACTATGCATAACTAAATAGCTACGATTACGATGACTATGCATAACTAAATAGCTACGATTACGATGACTATGCGTAACTAAATAGCTACGATTACGAAGACTGTACATAACTAAAAAGCTACGATTACGATGACTATGCATAACTAAATAGCTACAATTACGATGACTGTACATAACTAAATAGCTACGATTACGATGAATATGCATAACTAAATAGCTACGATTTAGGAAATAAGTGGGTCCAGCAATGTGTGCTGCCAGACTGGGTATCGTTTTCCGTTTTCCATGCAGAGGATCGTACCTAAATATCCACGCTATAAAGACATAGCTTACAATTTGACAAACAGTTTAGTTAAAGCCATATTGTTCGATTCTTGGTACAATGGACTGCCACTTTTCAACGTATGGTAGCCCACACAGACCTAACATTCAAGTAGGTTTTGTAGAATGCGCTGTTTCTTTTAATATGGTAGCTCAGACATATCAAACATTTGAGTTACCTCAGCAGCATTGGCTGCGTGTTTTCAATAGTTGATACTCCAGAAACATTCTAATAATCTTAAGGCACAAGCTTTATCATTAAAAACTGTCATGATGCAACCATGTATAATATAAATATGAATTGTTTGTATTGTACAGACATAATATAAAAGATAACTTTATGCAAAGAAGGAATGTTTTGGTTACCTTCATGTAAAATCTGGTGTTCCATGTTATTTTCGTTTTGACTAAATATTGTAATATCATCCAGGGAGCCCCAAGTCAGACTAAATAGAAAATACTATACCAATTATTTGGACCCTGGATCACATGCTTTGCTTGTTTTCGAAGGGATTGAAGAATTATCAAAAATTAATAAGTGCAATACTTATATTGATTCCACCTTTATAGGTATATTAGTGTACCCACATAACTTTGGTTTACGGAATAAGCTAGATCTTCTAGATGTGATTTATAAAGGTATTATGTCACATATCTCATTATCTATAAACAAAAATAACTACGTACGTCGATTTCTTTATCGCTGGATGCAGCACGCTCCAGGCCAATTTCGCGCTCGGCAATTTCCGTTAGACAAAGCTAAAGTGACGTGATATATGAACAATGCATCTGTATTTTGTTGGCTGCGTTCAGCCGTTTGTACAGTGCGTTATCCGTCCAGTGACAGGGAAGATAGTCTGCAGTGACGATTTGAGAAAGGACGATTCCGACACCTTCTAATAAAATTAAACAGTCACTTGGTATCTTTTATCTTGCTATATTATTGGTGTTCAGTCCCTGCCCCTCTCCACAATTATACCTAGGAAAAGAACGATCAATGGGAGAGGGAGTTTATTGAGAGGGTGTCATAATCATAATAGCCCCACCCCTACCCCTATAAATGAATCCTGTTTTACCATGAAGAGTGTGTATGCGTGTGTGTTTCTTGGAATTTGGTTTTCCCCACTCATTGTCATTTTCCCGTTCCCCAGAAAATAAATTCGTTCATGTGCATCACAATCCTTTTTTCATGCCTGTTTAACAAGAATAATAATTACCAAACAAGTTTTCTGCTAAAGCCAAAATGTTGTGAATACTTGATGTATTGTGTTTAATTGTAAAGGCTAATTATCTTGTTGTGCTGATGGACTGAGAGCAAATCGCTTTTGGTTGCTAGAGTATACAACACTGTGTCAATGGATGACAGTATGGGTCAAGTCAAACCCACAACCCATTGATTCAGAGTGGAAATAATAATGTCCATTCAGTGTGGAGACTATATTGTAATTATTTACAATATGTACAGAATAATAGATAAAATGAGATTTTTGAGAACCAGCACCCATAAAATAATGCACTCAATGGATAAGGAGATAGTATATGGTGTGACATATCCTGTGGCAGTGACGTCACTAGGGTTGGTGTCACCAGTGTAACTCCTTGTGTCACCTACATGGACCTCCTTCTAGCACAAAAACTCAAAGATATTAGAAACAGTCATGCGCGGTAATTCATGGTGTCACCCCATATACATCTTTCCTAGACAAAATTTAATTTTATCAGTTTATTTATACAGTCATCGTGGTGTCATCCTCTCTGATAGTGTCACCCGGTGCGGTCTGTCCCCCCCCCTCCTCACCCTCTTAATGATGCTTATGTTTAGTGATGCATTTTAATGTCACAGCGAACTTTCCAATGTTTACATGCTTTGTTTAGCTTCATAGTTTATATGGATTCCTCAGTAATTATATCTGCATATTGGTCAATAATTAAGTTATGCAATTTTTTTATTGCGGAAACACTACAATGGGTTGATAATATGTCAAACTTTATGATCAAGCCTTAGTAAAAGTAAGCAACAAGGTTTGGTGTAAATGTCAACTATTATTCAGACATGTCAAACTTTATGATCAAGCCTTAGTAAAAGTAAGTAACAAGGTTTGGTGTCAATGTCTACTATTATTCAGACATGTAATGACGTCATGAATGTCTACCATATATATACTGTAAAGGCATGCATTAGATTTGCCAAATATACATCATCATGCAATATTGCTGTTCAATATCAAACTGATAGGATTTTTATGAATATATAAATAAAAAGTAAATAAATAATACACACACATACAACATACATTTTATTACAATTAATCCCTCTATATAAATTGGATGGCTACATTTTAATACATTTAATCCCTCTGGATACATTGGATGGCTACATTTTAATACAATTAATCCCTCTGGATACATTGGATGGCTACATTTTAATACAATTAATCCCTCTGGATAAACTGGATGGCTACATTTTATTACAATTAATCCCTCTGAATAAATGGGATGGCTACATTTTATTACAATTAACCCCTCTGGATAAACTGGATGGCTACATTTTATTACAATTAATCCCTCTGGATAAATGGGATATCTACATTTTATTACAATTAATCCCTCTGGATAAATGGGATGGCTACATTTTATTACATTGCCTTCATAGCCATAAAGACTATAGGTTTGAATAATAGGACATCAATTAATTTACGAAATAAAACACAACATATTTTGAGACTTTTCATAATTTAGATGTAACCGTATATTATGTAAACATTACATTTTTTATCGTATTTTTTTTCTGTTGAAACATTTAATAACTGTGCACTTAGTAACGTAACTGGGGAAGTATTGTGGACATTGAAATAGCGTCAAAAGAGTTATTTCCCCTTCAAGGCAAGTTTTCTATTCGAAGATAGAAATGAATTGCGACATTAAAATGATGAAGACGATGATAAGATGATAGTGATGATTTTGTTGGCGTGATGCGGTTGTTGCAATGACAATAACGACAATGATGATGCTAAGAAAGCTTTGTGTGTGTGGTTTATTGTAGTGATGATGCTGGAGACAATGACAATAACGACAATGATGATACTAAGAAAGCTTTGTGTGTGTGGTTTATTGTAGTGATGATGCTGGAGACAATGCTAATGATGGTGATGATGTTGGTATCATGACTGAATGAATGAATGTTAAATGAAAGTGAACCGTCCACGAAGGGTCATTATTCACTGTTTTATCTTTCAAAAGAAAGTTATTTAAATTTTCCCGTGCGACAAGGAATGGTACCACATCCTCACGGGCGTTTATGCACACATAGTGTTCTATTTAATTTGATCGTCATTGATGAACTATCCACATGACTGTAGGACCTGGGTGAGTGGGAATAGATCAAACACGCACAAAACCCTATCAACCAATCGGAAGGAGTGTAATAGAGGTGCAATGGCACCAAATGACGACTGGTGAAAAAACCTAACCCTAACCCTAAAGAGAAAAAGGTCCAATAAGTGTGTGTGGTTTATTGTAGTGATGATGCTGGACACAATGCTAATGATGGTGATGATGTTGGTATTATGACTGAATGAATGAATGTTAAATGAAAGTGAACCGTCCACGAAGGGTCATTATTCATTGTTTTATCTTTCAAAAGAAAGTTTTTTAATTTTTCCCGTGGGATAAGGAATGGTACCATATCCCCAAGGGCGTTTATGAACACATAGTGTGCTATTTAATTTGGTCGTCATATCGCGCCCCTTTTGAGGGACTATCGACATGAATGTAGGACCTGGGTGAGTGGGAATAGATCAAACACGCACTCAACACTATCAACCAATCGGAAGGGGTGTACTATAGGTGCAATGGCACCAACTAACGACTGGTGAACAAATGATTTTCACGTCTCGTCATGTTGGGGGTTTCTGGTCGCGAGAAAAAAGAGAAAAAGGTCCAATAAGCCAGCCCATGTATGTCGACAGCCTTGAAACGCCCTAGCCATACTTATTTCAAATCAGGTCCAGTTTCATTAATGGACGGAAAATACACCAATGATGTGCAAGCCACCTGTGCAATTCAATCAAATGTTATGTAGTTGAAGACTAATGGCTAAATGACAGTAGCCCTTAGAAGGGCTTTGTGATGGAGGGTTACGTAATGGTCACCATTCTTCCCTCATTCTGGTTTGTTTGCTCCGAATCCTCCTTTTGTCTCTTGTACCTTGGACCTCCCTTCGTCTTGATTGTCAGCACCGGTGTCCTCCTCTCTTCTTTGTATCTAGATCTAAAATTGTCCCTATCAATCTGGAAATACTCTGTCTTGTTGTTACTGATACCACCTTGTATTTCTGATTTAGTTTTTAGGAGAATAATGGCTAATTGGTATTTGGATGCACCCTTTTGTTGTTTACCTGGTGTTATTTTCTTAAATGCTTCAATATTTATTTCTATATCTCTTGTTATCCTTGATGCTTCATCTATATTTATTTGGTTGTTTCAAGTGTGTAGCCCCGCCAAATGATTGTTTAATGAACCCATGTGACCTCCTTGTGGGGCTACACTTTACTTCTTAAGGTTGTTATAAGTTTCAAACTTAGTTTGTTAATTAGGTGTTTTAGTAGCCCGTCAAATGATTGGTCAATGAACCCATGTGACCTCATTGTGGGACTACATATTGCTCCTTAAGGTTGTTATACATTTTAGAATTTTCGATTTATTTAGGTGTTTAGGCGATGTTTCTATATTTGTTTCAGTTAGCCCTGTTGTTTTAAGCAGTTCAATTATATTTTTGAATGTTCCTTGAGGATTGGTGTTAGTTAATTTGATTACTTCTCGGTATGTACCTGGTGCGGCTATGTTTAATTGTTTGAATCTAAATTTGATATTGTGTAAATTTTCTGGGTTGTTACAACTGTGGCATTTAATGTTATGTGGGAAGGGTCCTATGTATTTTCCAAAGCTGTTTGCCAGTTTGGTTTATCATATTATTCTATTTATTTTAGATTGTTCATAACATGTGCACCTGGGTGGTTGTATCACTTTACTAACTTACTTAATGATGTTGTATAATGTTCACCCTTGTTTATTTATGTCCCAATCGGATTGCCATTTTGATTAATCATTGTGTTAACTAAACTATATAGTTCAGTTTGTCTATATTTAAGTGGCATGTAATTAGGTTCGTCGAGTTTGTTTTTAGCAAGTTGGTCTGCTAGTTTATTTGAATTTAGGGTTTTCAGTATTAGGCTAATTTGTTTTAAGAAATCTCCTCTAGATTTTGTGGTGTTATCTTATATTGAGGTTAGGACGCAAAGCGAGTCGCAAATAATCACAGTCTTATTCGGTTTATTTTCCTCAATCCACTTTAATGCTTCTAGGATGGCCCAACATTCAGCTGTATAAATGGAGCAGTGGTCGGGTAAACGTCTGCCCATTTGAATATTATATTCTGGTATGACCATTGCAGCAGCTGTGTTGAAAGGATTTGTTATTTTTGAGCCATCCGTGTAAATGTTTGTAAAATTTTGATATTGAATATTTATTATTTCTAATGCTAATGTTTTTAAATAGTTGTGTTCGTTTTCCTTGTTTCCTTTATCTGATAGGGAGATATTTACTTTCGTTTGTAGATTACTCCAAGGTTCTTTGTCGTACGTTATGTTGTTTTCTACTTGGAATATGACTATTTGAAGTTAGTTTTTTATTCATGAACTAGTTTTCCCATGGAGGTTGTGTTTTTGAGAGTTTTTCTGTAGGGGAAATTGCATTTGTTGATAGCCAGTTACGTGGGGTGCATCTTTTTATGGGTTGACAGTCGGGCTGCATACTTTAAGATGAGTTCCTGCCTTATAAGATGTAATGGCAGTTCCCCTGTTAAAACCTGTATCTCGGCTGTCGAGGTTGATGGCAGTGAGCCGGTACCAATGAGTAGGGCTTTTCTCTGTATTTTATTTAGTTTGTTTAAGTGACGTTTGGGTAACGTGGTGTATACTTGTCACCCATTGTCAAGTTTAGATCTTATTAATGCCTTATGCAGTGTTAAAATAGTTTCTTGGTTGGCTCCCCACTGAGTGCCTTTGAGGCTGAATTATGACTGATTGTGGTTGTTCTCTACATTTTTCTTTTTGACTCGCGTCGCCCGCTCCCAAAAAAAGTGGAGAACAGTTTATTGGTCTAGTTGATGTTGATGATGATGACATCTTATATATTTTGTTTTATGGGATTTTAGAAAAGATATCGATGCTGCTGCTGCTGCTCATGATGATGATGATTATGACGTTTCCAGAACAAACATTTATAGCCAGTAGGGGCTGGATGTTATATAGGCATTGCGGACATAGAGATTGATATAATAAACACAGTAATATACCACGTACAACTTTGTTATATAGACATTGCGGACATAGAGATTGATATAATAAACACAGTAATATAACACCTACAACTTTGTTATATAGGCTTTGCGGACATAGAGATTGATATAATAAACACAGTAATATAACACCTACAACTTTGTTATATAGGCTTTGCGGACATAGAGATTGATATAATAAACACAGTAATATAACAACTACAACTTTGTTATATAGGCTTTGGGGACATAGAGATTGATATAATAAACACAGTAATATGACACCTACAACTTTGTTCTATAGGCTTTGCGGACATAGAGATTGATATAATAAACAAAGTAATATGAAACCTACAACTTTGTTATATAGGCTTTGCGGACATATAGATTGACATAATAAACACAGTAATATAACACCTACAACTTTGTTATATAGACATTGCGGACATAGAGATTGATATAAAAAACACAGTAATATAACATGTACAACTTTGTTATATAGACATTGCGGACATAGAGATTGATATAATAAACACGGTAATATACCACGTACAACTTTGTTATATAGACATTGCGGACATAGAGATTGATATAATAAACACAGTAATATAACACGTACAACTTTGTTATATAGGCTTTGCGGACATAGAGATTGATATAATAAACCCAGTAATATACCACGTACAACTTTGTTATATAGGCATTGCGGACATAGAGATTGATATAATAAACACAGTAATATAACATGTACAACTTTGTTATATAGGCATTGCGGACATAGAGATTGATATAATAAACACAGTAATATAACACGTACAACTTTGTTATATAGGCATTGCGGACATAGAGATTGATATAATAAACACAGTAATATAACACCTACAACTTTGTTATATAGGCATTGCGGACATAGAGATTGATATAATAAACACAGTAATATAACACCTACAACTTTGTTATATAGGCTTTGCGGACATAGAGATTGATATAATAAACACAGTAATATAACACCAACAACTTTGTTATATAGGCTTTGCGGACATAGAGATTGATATAATAAACACAGTAATATAACACCTACAACTTTGTTATATAGGCTTTGGGGACATAGAGATTGATATATTAAACACAGTAATATGACACCTACAACTTTGCTATATAGGCTTTGCGGACATAGAGATTGATATAATTAACACAGTAATATAACACCTACAACTTTGTTATATAGGCTTTGCGGACATACAGATTGATATAATAAACAAAGTAATATGACACCTACAACTTTGTTATATAGACATTGCAGACATAGAGATTGATATAATAAACACAGTAATATAACACCTACAACTTTGTTATATAGGCTTTGCGGACATAGAGATTGATATAATAAACACAGTAATATAACAACTACAACTTTGTTATATAGGCTTTGGGGACATAGAGATTGATATAATAAACACAGTAATATGACACCTACAACTTTGTTCTATAGGCTTTGCGGACATAGAGATTGATATAATAAACAAAGTAATATGACACCTACAACTTTGTTATATAGGCTTTGCGGACATATAGATTGACATAATAAACACAGTAATATAACACCTACAACTTTGTTATATAGACATTGCGGACATAGAGATTGATATAAAAAACACAGTAATATAACATGTACAACTTTGTTATACAGACATTGCGGACATAGAGATTGATATAATAAACACGGTAATATACCACGTACAACTTTGTTATACAGACATTGCGGACATAGAGATTGATATAATAAACACAGTAATATAACACGTACAACTTTGTTATATAGGCTTTGCGGACATAGAGATTGATATAATAAACACAGTAATATACCACGTACAACTTTGTTATATAGGCATTGCGGACATAGAGATTGATATAATAAACACAGTAATATAACATGTACAACCTTGTTATATAGGCATTGCGGACATAGAGATTGATATAATAAACACAGTAATATAACACGTACAACTTTGTTATATAGGCATTGCGGACATAGAGATTGATATAATAAACACAGTAATATAACACCTACAACTTTGTTATATAGGCTTTGCGGACATAGAGATTGATATAATAAACACAGTAATATAACACCTACAACTTTGTTATATAGGCTTTGCGGACATAGAGATTGATATAATAAACACAGTAATATAACACCTACAACTTTGTTATATAGGCTTTGGGGACATAGAGATTGATATATTAAACACAGTAATATGACACCTACAACTTTGTTATATAGGCTTTGCGGACATAGAGATTGATATAATTAACACAGTAATATAACACCTACAACTTTGTTATATAGGCTTTGGGGACATAGAGATTGATATAATAAACAAAGTAATATGACACCTACAACTTTGTTATATAGACATTGCAGACATAGAGATTGATATAATAAACACAGTAATATAACACCTACAACTTTGTTATATAGGCTTTGCGGACATAGAGATTGATATAATAAACACAGTAATATAACACCTACAACTTTGTTATATAGACATTGCAGACATAGAGATTGATATAATAAACACAGTAATATAACACCTACAAATTTGTTATATAGGCTTTGCGGACATAGAGATTGATATAATAAACACAGTAATATAACACCTACAACTTTGTTATATAGGCTTTGCGGACATAGAGATTGATATAATAAACACAGTAATATAACACCTACAACTTTGTTATATAGGCTTTGCGGACTTAGAGATTGATACAATAAACACAGTAATATGACACCTACAACTTTGTTATATAGGCTTTCCGGACATAGAGATTGATATAATAAACACAGTAATATAACACCTACAACTTTGTTATATAGGCTTTGCGGAGATAGAGTTTGATATAATAAACAAAGTAATAGGACACCTACACCTTTGTTATATAGGCTTTGCGGACATATAGATTGACATAATAAACACAGTAATATAACACCTGCAACTTTGTTATATAGACATTGCGGACATAGAGATTGATATAATAAACACAGTAATATAACACCTACAACTTTGTTATATAGGCTTTGCGGACATAGAGATTGATATAATAAACACAGTAATATAACACCTACAACTTTGTTATATAGACATTGCGGACATAGAGATTGATATAATAAACACAGTAATATAACATGTACAACTTTGTTATATAGACATTGCGGACATAGAGATTGATATAATAAACACAGTAATATACCACGTACAACTTTGTTATATTGACATTGCGGACATAGAGATTGATATAATAAACACAGTAATATAACACCTACAACTTTGTTATATAGGCTTTGCGGACATAGAGATTGATATAATAAACACAGTAATATACCACGTACAACATTGTTATATAGGCATTGCGGACATAGAGATTGATATAATAAACACAGCAATATAACATGTACAACTTTGTTATATAGGCATTGCGGACATAGACATTGATATAATAAACACAGTAATATAACACGTACAACTTTGTTATATAGGCTTTGCGGACATAGAGATTGATATAATAAACACAGTAATATAACATGTACAACTTTGTTATATAGGCATTGCGGACATAGAGATTGATATAATAAACACAGTAATATAACACCAACAACTTTGTTATATAGGCATTGCAGACATAGATATTGATATAATAAACACTGTAATATAACACGTATAACTTTGTTATATAGGCATTGCGGACATAGAGATTGATATAATAAACACAGTAATATAACACGTACAACTTTGTTATATAGGCATTGCGGACATAGAGATTGATATAATAAACACAGTAATATACCACGTACAACTTTGTTATATATACATTGCGGACATAGAGATTGATATAATAAACACAGTAATATAACACCTACAACTTTGTTATATAGGCTTTGCGGACATAGAGATTGATATAATAAACACAGTAATATAACACCTACAACTTTGTTATATAGGCTTTGCGGACATAGAGATTGATATAATAAACACAGTAATATAACACCTACAACTTTGTTATATAGGCTTTGGGGACATAGAGATTGATATAATAAACACAGTAATATGACACCTACAACTTTGTTATATAGGCTTTGGGGACATAGAGATTCATATAATAAACACAGTAATATGACACCTACAACTTTGTTATATAGGCTTTGCGGACATAGAGATTGATATAATAAACAAAGTAATATGACACCTACAACTTTGTTATATAGGCTTTGCGGACATATAGATTGACATAATAAACACAGTAATATAACACCTACAACTTTGTTATATAGACATTGCGGACATAGAGATTGATATAATAAACACAGTAATATAACATGTACAACTTTGTTATATAGACATTGCGGACATAGAGATTGATATAATAATCACAGTAATATAACACCTACAACTTTGTTATATAGGCATTGCAGACATAGATATTGATATAATAAACACTGTAATATAACACGTATAACTTTGTTATATAGGCATTGCGGACATATAGATTGATATAATAAACAGAGTAATATAACAAGTATAACTTTGTTATATAGGCATTGCGGACATATAGATTGATATAATAAACACAGTAATATAACACCTACAACTTTGTTATATAGGCATTGCGGACATAGAGACTGATATAATAAACACAGTAATATAACACCTACAACTTTGTTATATAGACATTGCGGACATAGAGATTGATATAATAATCACAGTAATGTAACACCTACAACTTTGTTATATAGTCATTGCAGACATAGATATTGATATAATAAACACTGTAATATAACACGTATAACTTTGTTATAAAGGCATTGCGGACATATAGTTTGATATAATAAACACAGTAATATAACATGTACAACTTTGTTATATAGACATTGCGGACATATAGATTGACATAATAAACACAGTAATATAACACCTACAACTTTGCTATATAGACATTGCGGACATATAGATTGATATAATAAACAGAGTAATATAACACGTATAACTTTGTTATATAGGCATTGCGGACATAGAGATTGATATAATAAACACAGCAATATAACATGTACAACTTTGTTATATAGGCATTGCGGACATAGAGATTGATATAATAAACACAGTAATATAACACGTACAACTTTGTTATATAGGCTTTGCGGACATAGAGATTGATATAATAAACACAGTAATATAACATGTACAACTTTGTTATATAGGCATTGCGGACATAGAGATTGATATAATAAACACAGTAATATAACACCAACAACTTTGTTATATAGGCATTGCGGACATAGAGATTGATATAATAAACACAGTAATATAACACGTACAACTTTGTTATATAGGCATTGCGTACATAGAGATTGATATATTAAACACAGTAATATAACACCTACAACTTTTTTATATAGGCATTGCGGACATAGAGATTGATATAATAAACACAGTAATATAACACGTACAACTTTGTTATATAGGCTTTGCGGACATAGAGATTGATATAATAATCACAGTAATATAACATGTACAACTTTGTTATATAGGCATTGCGGACATAGAGATTGATATAATAAACACAGTAATATAACACCAACAACTTTGTTATATAGGCATTGCGGACATAGATATTGATATAATAAACACAGTAATATAACACGTACAACTTTGTTATATAGGCATTGCGGACATAGAGATTGATATAATAAACACAGTAATATAACACGTATAACTTTGTTATATAGACATTGCGGACATAGAGATTGATATAATAAAAACAGTAATATAACACGTACATCTTTGTTATATAGGCTTTGCGGACATAGAGATTGATAAAATAAACACAGTAATATACCACGTACAACTTTGTTATATAGGCATTGCGGACATAGAGATTGATATAATAAACACAGTAATATAACATGTACAACTTTGTTATATAGGCATTGCGGACATAGAGATTGATATAATAAACACAGTAATATAACACGTACAAATTTGTTATATAGGCATTGCGGACATAGAGATTGATATAATAAACACAGTAATATAACACCTACAACTTTGTTATATAGCCATTGCGGACATAGAGATTGATATAATAAACACAGTAATATAACACCTACAACTTTGTTATATAGGCTTTGCGGACATAGAGATTGATATAATAAACACAGTAATATAACACCTACAACTTTGTTATATAGGCTTTGCGGACATAGAGATTGATATAATAAACACAGTAATATAACACCTACAACTTTGTTATATAGGCTTTGGGGACATAGAGATTGATATAATAAACACAGTAATATGACACCTACAACTTAGTTATATAGGCTTTGGCGATATAGAGATTGATATAATAAACACAGTAATATGACACCTACAACTTTGTTATATAGGCTTTGCGGACATAGAGATTGATATAATAAACAAAGTAATATGACACCTACAACTTTGTTATATAGGCTTTGCGGACATATAGATTGACATAATAAACACAGTAATATAACACCTACAACTTTGTTATATAGGCTTTGCGGACATAGAGATTGATATAATAAACACAGTAATATAACACCTACAACTTTGTTATATAGGCATTGCGGACATATAGATTGATATAATAAACAGAGTAATATAACACGTATAACTTTGTTATATAGGCATTGCGGACATAGAGATTGATATAATAAACACAGTAATATAACACGTATAACTTTGTTATATAGTCATTGCGGACATAGAGATTGATATAATAAACACAGTAATATAACACGTATAACTTTGTTATATAGGCATTGCGGACATAGAGATTGATATAATAAACACAGTATTATAACACCTACAACTTTGTTATATAGGCTTTGCGGACATAGAGATTGATATAATAAACACAGTAATATAACACGTACAACTTTGTTATATAGGCTTTGCGGACATAGAGATTGATATAATAAACACAGTAATATACCACGTACAACTTTGTTATATAGGCATTGCGGACATAGAGATTGATATAATAAACACAGTAATATAACATGTACAACTTTGTTATATAGGCATTGCGGACATAGAGATTGATATAATAAACACAGTAATATAACACGTACAACTTTGTTATATAGGCATTGCGGACATAGAGATTGATATAATAAACACAGTAATATAACACCTACAACTTTGTTATATAGGCTTTGCGGACATAGAGATTGATATAACAAACATAGTAATATAACACGTATAACTTTGTTATATAGACATTGGGGACATAGAGATTGATATAATAAACACAGTAATATAACACCTATAACTTTGTTATATAGGCATTGCGGACATAGAGATTGATATAATAAACACAGTAATATACCACGTACAACTTTGTTATATAGACATTGCGGACATAGAGATTGATATAATAAACACAGTAATATAACACCTAAAACTTTGTTATATAGGCTTTGCGGACATAGAGATTGATATAATAAACACAGTAATATAACACCTATAACTTTGTTATATAGGCTTTGCGGACATAGAGATTGATATAATAAACACAGTAATATAACACCTACAACTTTGTTATATAGGCTTTGGGGACATAGAGATTGATATAATAAACACAGTAATATGACACCTACAACTTTGTTATATAGGCTTTGGGGACATAGAGATTGATATAAAAAACACAGTAATATGACACCTACAACTTTGTTATATAGGCTTTGCGGACATAGAGATTGATATAATAAACAAAGTAATATGACACCTACAACTTTGTTATATAGGCTTTGCGGACATATAGATTGACATAATAAACACAGTAATATAACACCTACAACTTTGTTATATAGACATTGCGGACATAGAGATTGATATAATAAACACAGTAATATAACATGTACAACTTTGTTATATAGACATTGCGGACATAGAGATTGATATAATAAACACAGTAATATACCACGTACAACTTTGTTATATAGAAATTGCGGACATAGAGATTGATATAATAAACACAGTAATATAACACGTACAACTTTGTTATATACGCTTTGCGGACATAGAGATTGATATAATAAACACAGTAATATACCACGTACAACATTGTTATATAGGCATTGCGGACATAGAGATTGATATAATAAACACAGCAATATAACATGTACAACTTTGTTATATAGGCATTGCAGACATAGAGATTGATATAATAAACACAGTAATATAACACGTACAACTTTGTTATATAGGCTTTGCGGACATAGAGATTGATATAATAAACACAGTAATATAACATGTACAACTTTGTTATATAGGCATTGCGGACATAGAGATTGATATAATAAACACAGTAATATAACACCAACAACTTTGTTATATAGGCATTGCGGACATAGAGATTGATATAATAAAAACAGTAATATAACATGTACCACTTTGTTATATAGGCATTGCGGACATAGAGATAGATATTATAAACACAGTAATATAACACGTACAACTTTGTTATATAGGCATTGCGGACATAGAGATTGATATAATAAACACAGTAATATACCACGTACAACTTTGTTATATATACATTGCGGACATAGAGATTGATATAATAAACACAGTAATATAACACCTACAACTTTGTTATATAGGCTTTGCGGACATAGAGATTGATATAATAAACACAGTAATATAACACCTACAACTTTGTTATATAGGCTTTGCGGACATAGAGATTGATATAATAAACACAGTAATATAACACCTACAACTTTGTTATATAGGCTTTGCGGACATAGAGATTGATATAATAAAAACAGTAATATAACACCTACAACTTTGTTATATAGGCTTTGGGGACATAGAGATTGATATAATAAACACAGTAATATGACACCTACAACTTTGTTATATAGGCTTTGGGGACATAGAGATTGATATAATAAACACAGTAATATGACACCTACAACTTTGTTATATAGGCTTTGCGGACATAGAGATTGATATAATAAACAAAGTAATATGACACCTACAACTTTGTTATATAGGCTTTGCGGACATATAGATTGACATAATAAACACAGTAATATAACACCTACAACTTTGTTATATAGACATTGCGGACATAGAGATTGATATAATAAACACAGTAATATAACATGTACAACTTTGTTATATAGACATTGCGGACATAGAGATTGATATAATAATCACAGTAATATAACACCTACAACTTTGTTATATAGGAATTGCAGACATAGATATTGATATAATAAACACTGTAATATAACACGTATAACTTTGTTATATAGGCATTGCGGACATATAGATTGATATAATAAACAGAATTTATATAACACGTATAACTTTGTTATATAGGCATTGCGGACATATAGATTGATATAATAAACACAGTAATATAACACCTACAACTTTGTTATATAGGCATTGCGGACATAGAGACTGATATAATAAACACAGTAATATAACACCTACAACTTTGTTATATAGACATTGCGGACATAGAGATTGATATAATAATCACAGTAATATAACACCTACAACTTTGTTATATAGTCATTGCAGACATAGATATTGATATAATAAACACTGTAATATAACACGTATAACTTTGTTATAAAGGCATTGCGGACATATAGTTTGATATAATAAACACAGTAATATAACATCTACAACTTTGTTATATAGACATTGCGGACATATAGATAGACATAATAAACACAGTAATATAACACCTACAACTTTGCTATATAGACATTGCGGACATATAGATTGATATAATAAACAGAGTAATATAACACGTATAACTTTGTTATATAGGCATTGCGGACATAGAGATTGATATAATAAACACAGTAATATAACACGTATAACTTAGTTATATAGGCATTGCGGACATAGAGATTGATATAATAAACACAGTAATATAACACGTATAACTTTGTTATATAGACATTGCGGACATAGAGATTGATATAATAAACACAGTAATATAACACGTATAACTTTGTTATATAGGCATTGCGGACATAGAGATTGATATAATAAACACAGTATTATAACACCTACAACTTTGTTATATAGGCTTTGCGGACATAGAGATTGATATAATAAACACAGTAATATAACACCTACAACTTTGTTATATAGGCATTGCGGACATAGATATTGACATAATAAACACAGTAATATAACACCTACAACTTTGTTATATAGACATTGCGGACATAGAGATTGATATAATAAACACAGTAATATAACATGTACAACTTTGTTATATAGACATTGCGGACATAGAGATTGATATAATAAACACAGTAATATACCACGTACAACTTTGTTATATTGACATTGCGGACATAGAGATTGATATAATAAACACAGTAATATAACACCTACAACTTTGTTATATAGGCTTTGCGGACATAGAGATTGATATAATAAACACAGTAATATACCACGTACAACATTGTTATATAGGCATTGCGGACATAGAGTTTGATATAATAAACACAGCAATATAACATGTACAACTTTGTTATATAGGCATTGCGGACATAGAGATTGATATAATAAACACAGTAATATAACACGTACAACTTTGTTATATAGGCTTTGCGGACATAGAGATTGATATAATAAACACAGTAATATAACATGTACAACTTTGTTATATAGGCATTGCGGACATAGAGATTGATATAATAAACACAGTAATATAACACCAACAACTTTGTTATATAGGCATTGCAGACATAGATATTGATATAATAAACACTGTAATATAACACGTATAACTTTGTTATATAGGCATTGCGGACATAGAGATTGATATAATAAACACAGTAATATAACACGTACAACTTTGTTATATAGGCATTGCGGACATAGAGATTGATATAATAAACACAGTAATATACCACGTACAACTTTGTTATATATACATTGCGGACATAGAGATTGATATAATAAACACAGTAATATAACACCTACAACTTTGTTATATAGGCTTTGCGGACATAGAGATTGATATAATAAACACAGTAATATAACACCTACAACTTTGTTATATAGGCTTTGCGGACATAGAGATTGATATAATAAACACAGTAATATAACACCTACAACTTTGTTATGTAGGCTTTGGGGACATAGAGATTGATATAATAAACACAGTAATATGACACCTACAACTTTGTTATATAGGCTTTGGGGACATAGAGATTCATATAATAAACACAGTAATATGACACCTACAACTTTGTTATATAGGCTTTGCGGACATAGAGATTGATATAATAAACAAAGTAATATGACACCTACAACTTTGTTATATAGGCTTTGCGGACATATAGATTGACATAATAAACACAGTAATACAACACCTACAACTTTGTTATATAGACATTGCGGACATAGAGATTGATATAATAAACACAGTAATATAACATGTACAACTTTGTTATATAGACATTGCGGACATAGAGATTGATATAATAATCACAGTAATATAACACCTACAACTTTGTTATATAGGCATTGCAGACATAGATATTGATATAATAAACACTGTAATATAACACGTATAACTTTGTTATATAGGCATTGCGGACATATAGATTGATATAATAAACAGAGTAATATAACAAGTATAACTTTGTTATATAGGCATTGCGGACATATAGATTGATATAATAAACACAGTAATATAACACCTACAACTTTGTTATATAGGCATTGCGGACATAGAGACTGATATAATAAACACAGTAATATAACACCTACAACTTTGTTATATAGACATTGCGGACATAGAGATTGATATAATAATCACAGTAATGTAACACCTACAACTTTGTTATATAGTCATTGCAGACATAGATATTGATATAATAAACACTGTAATATAACACGTATAACTTTGTTATAAAGGCATTGCGGACATATAGTTTGATATAATAAACACAGTAATATAACATGTACAACTTTGTTATATAGACATTGCGGACATATAGATTGACATAATAAACACAGTAATATAACACCTACAACTTTGCTATAAAGACATTGCGGACATATAGATTGATATAATAAACAGAGTAATATAACACGTATAACTTTGTTATATAGGCATTGCGGACATAGAGATTGATATAATAAACACAGCAATATAACATGTACAACTTTGTTATATAGGCATTGCGGACATAGAGATTGATATAATAAACACAGTAATATAACACGTACAACTTTGTTATATAGGCTTTGCGGACATAGAGATTGATATAATAAACACAGTAATATAACATGTACAACTTTGTTATATAGGCATTGCGGACATAGAGATTGATATAATAAACACAGTAATATAACACCAACAACTTTGTTATATAGGCATTGCGGACATAGATATTGATATAATAAACACAGTAATATAACACGTACAACTTTGTTATATAGGCATTGCGTACATAGAGATTGATATATTAAACACAGTAATATAACACCTACAACTTTTTTATATAGGCATTGCGGACATAGAGATTGATATAATAAACACAGTAATATAACACGTACAACTTTGTTATATAGGCTTTGCGGACATAGAGATTGATATAATAATCACAGTAATATAACATGTACAACTTTGTTATATAGGCATTGCGGACATAGAGATTGATATAATAAACACAGTAATATAACACCAACAACTTTGTTATATAGGCATTGCGGACATAGATATTGATATAATAAACACAGTAATATAACACGTACAACTTTGTTATATAGGCATTGCGGACATAGAGATTGATATAATAAACACAGTAATATAACACGTATAACTTTGTTATATAGACATTGCGGACATAGAGATTGATATAATAAAAACAGTAATATAACACGTACATCTTTGTTATATAGGCTTTGCGGACATAGAGATTGATAAAATAAACACAGTAATATACCACGTACAACTTTGTTATATAGGCATTGCGGACATAGAGATTGATATAATAAACACAGTAATATAACATGTACAACTTTGTTATATAGGCATTGCGGACATAGAGATTGATATAATAAACACAGTAATATAACACGTACAAATTTGTTATATAGGCATTGCGGACATAGAGATTGATATAATAAACACAGTAATATAACACCTACAACTTTGTTATATAGCCATTGCGGACATAGAGATTGATATAATAAACACAGTAATATAACACCTACAACTTTGTTATATAGGCTTTGCGGACATAGAGATTGATATAATAAACACAGTAATATAACACCTACAACTTTGTTATATAGGCTTTGCGGACATAGAGATTGATATAATAAACACAGTAATATAACACCTACAACTTTGTTATATAGGCTTTGGGGACATAGAGATTGATATAATAAACACAGTAATATGACACCTACAACTTAGTTATATAGGCTTTGGCGACATAGAGATTGATATAATAAACACAGTAATATGACACCTACAACTTTGTTATATAGGCTTTGCGGACATAGAGATTGATATAATAAACAAAGTAATATGACACCTACAACTTTGTTATATAGGCTTTGCGGACATATAGATTGACATAATAAACACAGTAATATAACACCTACAACTTTGTTATATAGGCTTTGCGGACATAGAGATTGATATAATAAACACAGTAATATAACACCTACAACTTTGTTATATAGGCATTGCGGACATATAGATTGATATAATAAACAGAGTAATATAACACGTATAACTTTGTTATATAGGCATTGCGGACATAGAGATTGATATAATAAACACAGTAATATAACACGTATAACTTTGTTATATAGACTTTGCGGACATAGAGATTGATATAATAAACACAGTAATATAACACGTATAACTTTGTTATATAGGCATTGCGGACATAGAGATTGATATAATAAACACAGTATTATAACACCTACAACTTTGTTATATAGGCTTTGCGGACATAGAGATTGATATAATAAACACAGTAATATAACACCTACAACTTTGTTATATAGGCTTTGCGGACATAGAGATTGATATAATAAACACAGTAATATAACACCTACAACTTTGTTATATAGGCTTAGCGGACATAGAGATTGATATATTAAACACAGTAATATAACACGTACAACTTTGTTATATAGGCATTGCAGACATACATATTGATATATTAAACACAGTAATATAACATGTACAACTTTGTTATATAGACATTGCGGACATAGAGATTGATATAATAAACATAGTAATATAACACGTACAACTTTGTTATATAGGCATTGCAGACATAGATACTGATATAATAAACACTGTAATATAACACCTACAACTTTGTTATATAGGCATTGCAGACATACATATTGATATATTAAACACAGTAATATAACATGTACAACTTTGTTATATAGATATTGCGGACATAGAGATTGATATAATAAACACAGTAATATAACACGTACAACTTTGTTATATAGACATTGCGGACATAGAGATTGATATAATAAACACAGTAATATTACGCGTTCAACTTTGTTATATAGGTATTGCGGACATAGAGATTGATATAATAAACACAGTAATATAACACGTATAACTTTGTTATATAGGTATTGCGGACATAGAGATTGATATAATAAACACAGTAATATAACACGTATAACTTTGTTATATAGGCATTGCGGACATATAGATTGATATAATGAACACAGTAATATAACACGTATAACTTTGTTATATAGGCATTGCGGACATAGAGATCGATATAATAAACACAGTAATATAACACCTACAACTTTGTTATATAGCCATTGCGGACATAGAGATCGATATAATAAACACAGTAATATAACACCTCCAACTTTGTTATATAGGCTTTGCGGACATAGAGATTGATATATTAAACAAAGTAATGTAACACCTACAACTTTGTTATATAGGCATTGCGGACATAGAGATTGATATAATAAACACAGTAATATAACACCTACAACTTTGTTACATAGGCTTTGCGGACATAGAGATTGATATAATAAACACAGTAATATAACACGTACAACTTTGTTATATAGACATTGCGGACATAGAGATTGATATATTAAACACAGTAATATAACACCTACAACTTTCTTATATAGGCATTGCGGACATAGAGACTGATATAATAAACATAGTAATATAACACCTACAACTTTGTTATATAGGCTTTGCGGACATAGAGATTGATATAATAAACACAGTAATATAACACGTACAACTTTGTTATATAGGCATTGCGGACATAGATATTGATATAATAAACACTGTAATATAACACGTATAACTTTGTTATATAGGCATTGCGGACATATAGATTGATATAATAAACACAGTAATATAACACGTATTACTTTGTTATAAAGGCATTGCGGACATATAGATTGATATAATAAACACAGTAATATAACACGTATATCTTTGTTATATAGGCATTGCGGACATAGAGATTGATATAATAAACACAGTAATATAACACCTACAACTTTGTTATATAGGCTTTGCGGACATAGAGATTGATACAATAAACACAGTAATATACCACGTACAACTTTGTTATATAGACATTGCGGACATAGAGATTGATATATTAAACACAGTAATATAACACCTACAACTTTGTTATATAGGCATTGCGGACATAGAGATTGATATAATAAACACAGTAATATAACACCTACAACTTTGTTATATAGGCTTTGCGGACATAGAGATTGATATAACAAACACAGTAATATAACACGTACAACTTTGTTATATAGGCATTGCAGACATAGATATTGATATAATAAACACTGTAATATAACACGTTTAACTTTGTTATATAGTTATTGCGGACATATAGATTGATATAATAAACACAGTAATATAACACGTATAACTTTGTTATATAGGCATTGCGGACATATAGATTGATATAAAAAAGACAGTAATATAACACGTATAACTTTGTTATATAGGCATTGCGGACATAGAGATTGATATAATAAACACAGTAATATACCACGTACAACTTTGTTATAAAGACATTGCGGACATAGAGATTGATATAATAAACACAGTAATATAACACCTACAACTTTGTTATATAGGCTTTGCGGACATAGAGATTGATATAATAAACACAGTAATATAACACCTACAACCTTGTTATATAGGCTTTGCGGACATAGAGATTGATATAATAAACACAGTAATATAACACCTACAACTTTGTTATATAGGCTTTGCGGACATAGAGATTGATATAATAAACACAGTAATATGACACCTACAACTTTGTTATATAGGCTTTGCAAACATAGAGATTGATATAATAAACAAAGTAATATGACACCTACAACTTTGTTATATTGGCTTTGCGGACATAGAGATTGATATAATAAACACAGCAATATACCACGTAGAACTTTGTTATATAGGCATTGCGGACGTAGAGATTGATATAATAAACACAGTAATATAACACCTACAACTTTGTTATATAGGCATTGCGGACATAGAGATTGATATAATAAACACAGTAATATAACACATACAACTTTGTCATATAGGCTTTGCGGACATAGAGATTGATATAATAAACACAGTAATATACCACGTATAACTTTGTTATATAGGCATTGCGGACATATAGATTGATATAATAAACACAGTAATATAACACCTACAACTTTGTTATATAGACCTTGCGGACATAGAGATTGATATAATAAACACAGTAATATAACATGTACAACTTTGTTATATAGACATTGCGGACATAGAGATTGATATAATAAACACAGTAATATAACACGTACAACTTTGTTATATAGGCATTGCAGACATAGATATTGATATAATAAAAACTGTAACATACCACGTACAGCTTTGTTATATAGGCATTGCTGACATATAGATTGATATAATAAACACAGTAATATAACATGTATTACTTTGTTATATAGACATTGCGGACATAGAGATTGATATAATAAACACAGTAATATAACACCTACAACTTTGTTATATAGGCATTGCTGACATAGAGATTGATATAATAAACACAGTAATATAACACGTATAACTTTGTTATATAGGCATTGCGGACATTGAGATTGATATAATAAACACAGTAATATAACATGTACAACTTTGTTATATAGACTTTGCGGACAAATAGATTGATATAATAAACAGAGTAATATAACACGTATAACTTTGTTATATAGGCATTGCGGACATATAGATTGATATAATAAACACAGTAATATATCATGTACAACTTTGTTATATAGACACTGCGGACATATAGATTGATATAATAAACACAGTAATATAACACGTACAACTTTCTTATATAGGCATTGCGTACATAGAGATTGATTTAATAAACACAGTAATATACCACGTACAACTTTGTTATATAGCCATTGCGTACATAGAGATTGATATAATAAACACACGAATATAACGCGTTCAACTTTGTTGTATAGGTATTGCGTACATAGAGATTGATATAATAAACACAGTAATATACCACGTATAACTTTGTTATATAGGCATTGCGGACATATAGATTGATATAATAAACACAGTAATAGAACACGTTTAACTTTGTTATATAGGCATTGCGGACATATAGATTGATATAATAAACACAGTCATATAACACGTATAACTTTGTTATATAGGCATTGCGGACATATAGATTGATATAATAAACACAGTAATATAACACGTATAACTTTCTTATATAGGCATTGCGGACATAGAGACTGATATAATAAACACAGTAATATAACACCGACAACTTTGTTATATAGGCTTTGCGGACATAGAGATTGATATAATAAACACAGTAATATAACACGTACAACTTTGTTATATAGGCATTGCGGACATAGATATTGATATAATAAACACTGTAATATAACACGTATAACTTTGTTATATAGGCATTGCGGACATATAGATTGATATAATAAACACAGTAATATAACACGTATAACTTTGTTATATAGGCATTGCGGACATATAGATTGATATAATAAACACAGTAATATAACACGTATAACTTTGTTATATAGGCATTGCGGACATAGAGATTGATATAATAAACACAGTAATATAACACCTACAACTTTGTTATATAGGCTTTGCGGACATAGAGATTGATACAATAAACACAGTAATATACCACGTACAACTTTGTTATATAGACATTGCGGACATAGAGATTGATATATTAAACACAGTAATATAACACCTACAACTTGTTATATAGGCATTGCGGACATAGAGATTGATATAATAAACACAGTAATATAACACCTACAACTTTGTTATATAGGCTTTGCGGACATAGAGATTGATATAACAAACACAGTAATATAACACGTACAACTTTGTTATATAGGCATTGCAGACATAGATATTGATATAATAAACACTGTAATATAACACGTTTAACTTTGTTATATAGGCATTGCGTACATAGAGATTGATATAATAAACACACGAATATAACGAGTGCAACTTTGTTGTATAGGTATTGCGTACATAGAGATTGATATAATAAACACAGTAATATAACACGTATAACTTTGTTACATAGGCATTGCGGACATATAGATTGATATAATAAACACAGTAATATAACACGTTTAACTTTGTTATATAGGCATTGCGGACATATAGATTGATATAATAAACACAGTAATATAACACGTATAACTTTGTTATATTGGCATTGCGGACATATAGATTGATATAATAAACACAGTAATATAACACGTATAACTTTCTTATATAGGCATTGCGGACATAGAGACTGATATAATAAACACAGTAATAAAACACCGACAACTTTGTTATATAGGCTTTGCGGACATAGAGATTGATATAATAAACACAGTAATATAACACGTACAACTTTGTTATATAGGCATTGCGGACATAGATATTGATATAATAAACACTGTAATATAACACGTATAACTTTGTTATATAGGCATTGCGGACATATAGATTGATATAATAAACACAGTAATATAACACGTATAACTTTGTTATAAAGGCATTGCGGACATATAGATTGATATAATAAACACAGTAATATAACACCTACAACTTTGTTATATAGGCTTTGCGGACATAGAGATTGATACAATAAACACAGTAATATACCACGTACAACTTTGTTATATAGACATTGCGGACATAGAGATTGATATATTAAACACAGTAATATAACACCTACAACTTTGTTATATAGGCATTGCGGACATAGAGATTGATATAATAAACACAGTAATATAACACCTACAACTTTGTTATATAGGCTTTGCGGACATAGAGATTGATATAACAAACACAGTAATATAACACGTACAACTTTGTTATATAGGCATTGCAGACATAGATATTGATATAATAAACAATGTAATATAACACGTTTAACTTTGTTATATAGGCATTGCGGACATATAGATTGATATAATAAACACAGTAATATAACACGTATAACTTTGTTATATAGGCATTGCGGACATATAGATTGATATAATAAAGACAGTAATATAACACGTATAACTTTGTTATATAGGCATTGCGGACATAGAGATTGATATAATAAACACAGTAATATACCACGTACAACTTTGTTATATAGACATTGCGGACATAGAGATTGATATAATAAACACAGTAATATAACACCTACAACTTTGTTATATAGGCTTTGGGGACATAGAGATTGATATAATAAACACAGTAATATGACACCTACAACTTTGTTATATACTCTTTGCAAACATAGAGATTGATATAATAAACAAAGTAATATGACACCTACAACTTTTTTATATTGGCTTTGCGGACATAGAGATTGATATAATAAACTCAGCAATATACCACGTACAACTTTGTTATATAGGCATTGCGGACGTAGAGATTGATATAATAAACACAGTAATATAACACCTACAACTTTGTTATATAGGCATTGCGGACATATAGATTGATATAATAAACACAGTAATATAACACCTACAACTTTGTCATATAGGCTTTGCGGACATAGAGATTGATATAATAAACACAGTAATATACCACGTATAACTTTGTTATATAGGCATTGCGGACATATAGATTGATATAATAAACACAGTAATATAACACCTACAACTTTGTTATATAGACATTGCGGACATAGAGATTGATATAATAAACACAGTAATATAACATGTACAACTTTGTTATATAGACATTGCGGACATAGAGATTGATATAATAAACACAGTAATATAACACGTACAACTTTGTTATATAGGCATTGCGTACATAGAGATTGATATAATAAACACACGAATATAACGCGTTCAACTTTGTTGTATAGGTATTGCGTACATAGAGATTGATATAATAAACACAGTAATATAACACGTATAACTTTGTTATATAGGCATTGCGGACATATAGATTGATATAATAAACACAGTAATATAACACGTTTAACTTTGTTATATAGGCATTGCGGACATATAGATTGATATAATAAACACAGTAATATAACACGTATAACTTTGTTATATAGGCATTGCGGACATATAGATTGATATAATAAACACAGTAATATAACACGTATAACTTTGTTATATAGGCATTGCGGACATAGAGATTGATATAATAAACACAGTAATATACCACGTACAACTTTGTTATATAGACATTGCGGACATAGAGATTGATATATTAAACACAGTAATATAACACGTACAACTTTGTTATATAGGCTTTGCGGACATAGAGATTGATATAATAATCACAGTAATATAACACCTACAACTTTGTTATATAGGCTTTGCGCACATAGAGATTGATATATTAAAAACAGTAATATAACACCTACAACTTTGTTATATAGGCTTTGCGGACATAGAGATTGATATAATAAACACAGTAATATAACACCTACAACTTTTTTATATAGACATTGCGGACATAGAGATTGATATATTAAACACAGTAATATAACACCTACAACTTTGTTATATAGGCATTGCGGGCATAGAGATTGATATAATAAACACAGTAATATAACACCTACAACTTTGTTCTATAGGCTTTGCGGACATAGAGATTGATATAATAAACACAGTAATATAACACGTACAACTTTGTTATATAGACATTGCGGACATAGAGACTGATATACTAAACACAGTAATATAACACCTACAACTTTGTTATATAGGCATTGCGGACATAGAGACTGATATAATAAACACAGTAATATAACACCTACAACTTTATTATATAGCCTTTGCGGACATAGAGATTGATATAATAAACACAGTAATATAACACGTACAACTTTGTTGTATAGGCATTGCAGACATAGATATTGATATAATAAACACTGTAATATAACACGTATAACTTTGTTATATAGGCATTGCGGACATATAGATTGATATAATAAACACAGTAATATAACACGTATAACTTTGTTATATAGGCATTGCGGACATAGAGATTGATATAATAAACACAGTAATATAACACGTACAACTTTGTTATATAGGCATTGCAGACATAGATATTGATATAATAAACACTGTAATATAACACCTACAACTTTGTTATATAGGCTTTGCGGACATAGAGATTGATACAATAAACACAGTAATATACCACGTACAACTTTGTTATATAGGCATTGCGGACATATAGATTGATATAATAAACACAGTAATATAACATGTATAACTTTGTTATATAGGCATTGCGGACATATAGATTGATATAATAAACACAGTAATATAACACGTATAACTTTGTTATATAGGCATTGCGGACATATAGATTGATATAATAAACACATTAATATAACACATATAACTTTGTTATATAGGCATTGCGGACATAGAGATTGATATAATAAACACAGTAATATAACACGTATAACTTTGTTATATAGGCATTGCGGACATAGAGATTGATATAATAAACACAGTAATATAACACCTACAACTTTGTTATATAGGCTTTGCGGACATAGAGATTGATACAATAAACACAGTAATATACCACGTACAACTTTGTTATATAGACATTGTGGACATAGAGATTGATATAATAAACACAGTAATATAACACCTACAACTTTGTTATATAGGCATTGCGGACATAGAGATTGATATAATAAACACAGTAATATAACACCTACAAGTTTGTTATATAGGCATTGCGGACATAGAGATTGATATATTAAACACAGTAATATAACACCTACAACTTTGTTATATAGGCATTGCGGACATATAGATTGATATAATAAACACAGTAATATAACACGTATAACTTTGTTATATAGGCATTGCGGACATACAGGTTGATATAATAAACACAGTAATATAACACGTATAACTTTGTTATATAGGCATTGCGGACATAGAGATTGATATAATAAACACAGTATAATAACACCTACAACTTTGTTATTTAGGCATTGCGGACATATAGATTGATATAATAAACACAGTAATATAACACCTACAACTTTGTTATATAGGCTTTGCGGACATAGAGATTGATATAATAAACACAGTAATATAACACGTACAACTTTGTTATATAGACATTGCGGACATAGGGATTGATATATTAAACACAGTAATATAACACCTACAACTTTGTTATATAGGCATTGCGGACATAGAGATTGATATAATAAACACAGTAATATAACACCTACAACTTTGTTATATAGGCTTTGCGGACATAGAGATTGATATAATAAACACAGTAATATAACACGTACAACTTTGTTATATAGACATTGCGGACATAGAGATTGATATATTAAACACAGTAATATAACACCTACAACTTTGTTATATAGGCATTGCGGACATAGAGATTGATATAATAAACACAGTAATATAACACCTACAACTTTGTTATATAGGCTTTGCGGACATAGAGATTGATATAATAAACACAGTAATATAACACCTACAACTTTGTTATATAGGCTTTGCAGACATAGATATTGATATAATAAACACTGTAATATAACACGTATAACTTTGTTATATAGGCATTGCGGACATATAGATTGATATAATAAACACACTAATATAACACGTATAACTTTGTTATATAGGCATTGCGGACATATAGATTGATATAATAAACACGGTAATATAACACGTATAACTTTGTTATATAGGCATTGCGGACATAGAGATTGATATAATAAACACAGTAATATAACACCTACAACTTTGTTATATAGGCTTTGCGGACATAGAGATTGATACAATAAACACAGTAATATACCACGTACAACTTTGTTATATAGACATTGCGGACATAGAGATTGATATATTAAACACAGTAATATAACACCTTCAACTTTGTTATATAGGCATTGCGGACATAGAGATTAATATAATAAACACAGTAATATAACACCTACAACTTTGTTATATAGGCTTTGCGGACATATAGATTGATATAATAAACACAGTAATATAACACGTATAACTTTGTTATATAGGCATTGCGGACATAGAGATTAATATAATAAACACAGTACTATGACACCTACAACTTTGTTATATAGGCATTGCGGACATATAGATTGATATAATAAACACAGTAATATAACATGTACAACTTTGTTATATAGACATTGCGGACAAATAGATTGATATAATAAACAGAGTAATATAAAACGTATAACTTTGTTATATAGGCATTGTGGACATATAGATTGATATAATAAACACAGTAATATATCATGTACAACTTTGTTATATAGACATTGCGGACAAATAGATTGATATAATAAACACAGTAATATAACACGTACAACTTTCTTATATAGGCATTGCGTACATAGAGATTGATTTAATAAACACAGTAATATACCACGTACAACTTTGTTATATAGGCATTGCGTACATAGAGATTGATATAATAAACACACGAATATAACGCGTTCAACTTTGTTGTATAGGTATTGCGTACATAGAGATTGATATAATAATCACAGTAATATAACACGTATAACTTTGTTATATAGGCATTGCGGACATATAGATTGATATAATAAACACAGTAATATAACACGTTTAACTTTGTTATATAGGCATTGCGGACATATAGATTGATATAATAAACACAGTAATATAACACTTATAACTTTGTTATATAGGCATTGCGGACATATAGATTGATATAATAAACACAGTAATATAACACGTATAACTTTGTTATATAGGCATTGCGGACATAGAGATTGATATAATAAACACAGTAATATACCACGTACAACTTTGTTATATAGACATTGCGGACATAGAGATTGATATATTAAACACAGTAATATAACACGTACAACTTTGTTATATAGGCTTTGCGGACATAGAGATTGATATAATAATCACAGTAATATAACACCTACAACTTTGTTATATAGGCTTTGCGGACATAGAGATTGATATAATAAGCACAGTAATATAACACCTACAACTTTGTTATATAGGCTTTGCGCACATAGAGATTGATATATTAAAAACAGTAATATAACACGTACAACTTTGTTATATAGACATTGCGGACATAGAGATTGATATAATAAACACAGTAATATAACACCTACAACTTTGTTATATAGGCTTTGCGGACATAGAGATTGATATAATAAGCACAGTAATATCACACCTACAACTTTTTTATATAGGCTTTGCGGACATAGAGATTGATATAATAAACACAGTAATATAACACGTATAACTTTGTTATATAGACATTGCGGACATAGAGATTGATATAATAAACACAGTAATATAACACCTACAACATTTTTATATAGACATTGCGGACATAGAGATTGATATATTAAACACAGTAATATAACACCTACAACTTTGTTATATAGGCATTGCGGGCATAGAGATTGATATAATAAACACAGTAATATAACACCTACAACTTTGTTCTATAGGCTTTGCGGACATAGAGATTGATATAATAAACACAGTAATATAACACGTACAACTTTGTTATATAGACATTGCGGACATAGAGACTGATATACTAAACACAGTAATATAACACCTACAACTTTGTTATATAGGCATTGCGGACATAGAGACTGATATAATAAACACAGTAATATAACACCTACAACTTTATTATATAGCCTTTGCGGACATAGAGATTGATATAATAAACACAGTAATATAACACGTACAACTTTGTTATATAGGCATTGCAGACATAGATATTGATATAATAAACACTGTAATATAACACGTATAACTTTGTTATATAGGCATTGCGGACATATAGATTGATATAATAAGCACAGTAATATAACACGTATAACTTTGTTATATAGGCATTGCGGACATAGAGATTGATATAATAACACAGTAATATAACACGTACAACTTTGTTATATAGGCATTGCAGACATAGATATTGATATAATAAACACTGTAATATAACACCTACTACTTTGTTATATAGGCTTTGCGGACATAGAGATTGATACAATAAACACAGTAATATACCACGTACAACTTTGTTATATAGGCATTGCGGACATATAGATGGATATAATAAACACAGTAATATAACATGTATAACTTTGTTATATAGGCATTGCGGACATATAGATTGATATAATAAACACAGTAATATAACACGTATAACTTTGTTATATAGGCATTGCGGACATATAGATTGATATAATAAACACATTAATATAACACGTATAACTTTGTTATATAGGCATTGCGGACATAGAGATTGATATAATAAACACAGTAATATAACACGTATAACTTTGTTATATAGGCATTGCGGACATAGAGATTAATATAATAAACACAGTACTATAACACCTACAACTTTGTTATATAGGCTTTGCGGACATAGAGATTGATATAATAAACACAGTAATATAACACCTACAACTTTGTTATATAGGCTTTGCGGACATAGAGATTGATATAATAAACACAGTAATATACCACGTACAACTTTGTTATATAGACATTGTGGACATAGAGATTGATATAATAAACACAGTAATATAACACCTACAATTTTGTTATATAGGCATTGGGGACATAGAGATTGATATAATAAACACAGTAATATAACACCTACAAGTTTGTTATATAGGCATTGCGGACATAGAGATTGATATATTAAACACAGTAATATAACACCTACAACTTTGTTATATAGGCATTGCGGACATATAGATTGATATAATAAACACAGTAATATAACACGTATAACTTTGTTACATAGGCATTGCGGACATATAGATTGATATAATAAACACAGTAATATAACACGTATAACTTTGTTATATAGGCATTGCGGACATAGAGATTGATATAATAAACACAGTATTATAACACCTACAACTTTGTTATATAGGCATTGCGGACATATAGATTTATATAATAAACACAGTAATATAACACCTAGAACTTTGTTATATAGGCTTTGCGGACATAGAGATTGATATAATAAACACAGTAGTATAACACGTACAACTTTGTTATATAGACATTGCGGACATAGAGATTGATATATTAAACACAGTAATATAACACCTACAACTTTGTTATATAGGCATTGCGGACATAGAGATTGATATAATAAACACAGTAATATAACACCCACAACTTTGTTATATATGCTTTGCGGACATAGAGATTGATATAATAAACACAGTAATATAACACGTACAACTTTGTGATATAGACATTGCGGACATAGAGATTGATATATTAAACAAAGTAATATAACACCTACAACTTTGTTCTATAGGCTTTGCGGACATAGAGATTGATATAATAAACACAGTAATATAACACGTACAACTTTGTTATATAGACATTGCGGACATAGAGACTGATATACTAAACACAGTAATATAACACCTACAACTTTGTTATATAGGCATTGCGGACATAGAGACTGATATAATAAACACAGTAATATAACACCTACAACTTTATTATATAGCCTTTGCGGACATAGAGATTGATATAATAAACACAGTAATATAACACGTACAACTTTGTTATATAGGCATTGCAGACATAGATATTGATATAATAAACACTGTAATATAACACGTATAACTTTGTTATATAGGCATTGCGGACATATAGATTGATATAATAAACACAGTAATATAACACGTATAACTTTGTTATATAGGCATTGCGGACATAGAGATTGATATAATAAACACAGTAATATAACACGTACAACTTTGTTATATAGGCATTGCAGACATAGATATTGATATAATAAACACTGTAATATAACACCTACAACTTTGTTATATAGGCTTTGCGGACATAGAGATTGATACAATAAACACAGTAATATACCACGTACAACTTTGTTATATAGGCATTGCGGACATATAGATTGATATAATAAACACAGTAATATAACATGTATAACTTTGTTATATAGGCATTGCGGACATATAGATTGATATAATAAACATAGTAATATAACACGTATAACTTTGTTATATAGGCATTGCGGACATATAGATTGATATAATAAACACATTAATATAACACGTATAACTTTGTTATATAGGCATTGCGGACATAGAGTTTGATATAATAAACACAGTAATATAACACGTATAACTTTGTTATATAGGCATTGCGGACATAGAGATTAATATAATAAACACAGCACTATAACACCTACAACTTTGTTATAAAGGCTTTGCGGACATAGAGATTGATATAATAAACACAGTAATATAACACCTACAACTTTGTTATATAGGCTTTGCGGACATAGAGATTGATACAATAAACACAGTAATATACCACGTACAACTTTGTTATATAGACATTGTGGACATAGAGATTGATATAATAAATACAGTAATATAACACCTACAACTTTGTTATATAGGCATTGCGGACATAGAGATTGATATAATAAACACAGTAATATAACACCTACAAGTTTGTTATATAGGCATTGCGGACATAGAGATTGATATATTAAACACAGTAATATAACACCTAACAGCTTCCGATTTCACTTGAGCTTTTCCATTTACTCAAATCAGGCCTCTGCTGTGGGCTAAAATCTCTTAACCCAAAGTAGAAAAGGCATACAATAATATTCTTGGAAGTGCTTTTGATCAATATATGGTCTATCACTATTCAATAGCTTGACTATATTGGAGGGGCTAGGCAGGTTTTAAATTAGCCAAAATTTGGCTAATTCCTACAAAGTTGTTCTTCACACCCTTAGGATAGGAACCAAATTTTGGAAAAATTAGCCAAAATTTGGCTAGTGTCTTTTAGTATAACCCCTATGTATGGCTGCAAAAGATCAAACTCTAGGTAACTATGATTAGCCAAAATTTGGCTAACTGCAATATTGTCCCTTTCCATGATGTATTGTATGACCTTTAGGCAGAAGCCAAATCTTAGATTAATGTATCCTTAGCCAAAATTTGGCTAAGGATTCCTGTTGCCAGGCTCAGTGAGGCTGGTGCACAACTAATGACCTTTTAGCAAAATTTGGCTAGTGTCAGCAACAGCTTTTCAAAACAGCTGCATGTATGGCTGTTATAATTTAAAGCTCTATAATTAGCCATATTTGGCCATCCTCCTCAGTGTTTCATTCCCTACTGTTGTGTAAATGTAAGCTTATAACATTGTTGGTCATTGCCTGAAATGTTTTCTTTTGTATAACCTACAGTAATAACTATTAGATATCCAAATTTGGCTACATGTATGGCTAAATCACTCATATGGAGTAAATGCAGTATTGGATAAATATGAGCTTGAACAAAGTTTGGGAAATGCATGTAGGTTCACTGGTCATGATCACCATGGATGGCTTCCAAAGAGAAATTTTGTATACTATATTTTTAAGATCCCAAGAGTTTTGAAATATGAGTAAATACAAAAATTCATTTTTGTCATAGCAGTCATAGCTAAAACAGCAAAGTAAATGAAAGCGACACATTTCAAAACAATGTTTTATATTACTTACTACCGGTACTAAATTGTTATCTTGTAATGAAGACTGTTTTTTTGGATTCTTTTGGTAAATATTTGATAAATACTTTGAAGGCAATCTACATAAGCTCCTAAACTGTTTTATTTCCCTTCATATAGCTCTTCCTATAGTCTGAATATACATCAGCATTTGTTTGTACCCTCCAGTTTTGTTTAAAAACAACCATAAATTAAATTTTCAAAATTTAGAACTTGGTCACTTAATTTATTGATTTATACTTTCAAACGTATTATGACCAGGGAGACTGCATGTGTTTTCTCAAACAGAAATTTTCAGAGTAAAATACTACCTTGCTTGTTTGGTTACTTCCAGTTTCTGGACAAGTCTGTTTTCAGCAAAGAGGTGGACGCAAAACTACATGTGTATATACATAGAATGTACATACTATGTTAATCTAATTCTGATATCTACAATGTCAAATGATGGAAAAGAACGACAACTACAAATTTACATTTCACATGGATTTAACTAGTGGTTTAATTTCTATGTACAATTGTGCAATGTGCTATAACTCTCAACCTTATGGTAATTTGTGGAATTATCTGGCAGTTACCAAACAGGATGAACTATGTCGCTCTGCTGTCAGAGGAAAATCGACTCGCCCATAGTACATTGTATGCATAACATGACACAGTGTTAGCAAGGAAAGTATATTAAGCACAATCCACAGACAATGACAGTGCTAGGGCATTCCTGGTCACAGTTGGGTTAGAAATTATAAATCAGTAAATGAAATAACTATTTCTGTGCATTTTTATCACACCAACAGTTTTCATTATTGACATTGGTAGGGAGGCTATAATCATACTAGAAGTTTTGCAAAAACTGTAAAACCTAAATTTTATACCAAGTATTTAACAAGAGAGATAGACCAATAGGAAGATGGACGCATATAAAATCAAGAGAACAGCAAAATATTAGAACAAAATGATTAAATACACAAAATATTTATTATATTTATCATATGACTGAAATGATGTACATTGTACATAAAAATTTTAATAATATTACACTAGAACCTGTCTTGAAAGACCACCCTTTCTGCCATAAAATTATGGTCTCTCAAGACAAGTGGTCTCTCATAACAGGTCATGATGCTATATAATCATTAAATTTGTGCATTGAGAATATGGTCTCTCAAGACAGGTGGTCTCACATCACAGTGGTCATTCAAGACAGGTTTCACTGTATATCCATATGAAAAACACCAGAATAATTTGTAGCGCCAGATTGGTGTTTTATTTCAATGTAAAATGAAAATATCTTTTCTGCTTTATTTGAAAGAGCAATGCCTATGGAATGTTTCTTTGTTTATAAAACAATATATACTTTAGCATAAAAGATCTTTTTTAATATAAATCTTGTTATGGCTAATGGCAATCTTCTTGAAGAAGGAGGTTCAAAGTCCCAGGTATAATATTATTGACTGATGTGCTCAGGTGTTTAAACTATGTAACTGACACCTTACATTACTTTGCATAGTATATTCCAAGTGTACCCTCAGTGGTTGCAACTTCCTAGACCTGACTGATTTGAATGATTGCTTAGAGTACATTCCCCAACTTTATATTTTCTTCTGTCTGTATGGTCAGCTTGATGTCCATATGATGCTTGTTGGGTTGTGTATACCTGAAAAATTTTGGTCAGTAGTTTTAAATGAAATTTATTTGTTTTCTAAACTAAATTAAGCAAGTCTTTTGAATGATTGTTTTACTGTTACAATAGAAGAAATTAATATTAAAAAAAAAATAATGTTCAAATTACATTGCAATTTAGTTGGAAAATTTACAATCAAGATTCTTTTCTTAACTTGATCTACTATGTTGTATTACTTTTAAAAGTCTTTGGTAGACTGCTTTGGTGGCCTAGTGGTTAGAGCATCCACCTTGGATGTGGAAGGTCGTGGGTTTGAACCCCAGCTGAGTTATGCCAAAGACTTATAAAAATGTTACTGCCTGGCACTCAGCATTAAGAAGTTAGTGCTAGGACTTGTTGGCCTCTTGTCAGAATAATGTTACTGGGTGGGACATTAAGCTATGTATTTGTGACATGAAGCCAGATCACTTCATTACTATATAATTTGACCTTGCTCTTAATAAAATACACTTGACATCTTCATGATGATAGCCCATTTCTCAATATTCATCAAATCAAATCATAAATAAAGTGGTTACAAACTTGTGCAACTAGTTGCCACTTCAGTTGAGATCTCGTAATATAAGCTTATATTCCATGTTTAATAAAACTTACAAACATGTACAAATACGACCGTTAGAGTGATAACTGGTTCAGTCAGATGCAAGATCAAATAATTACTATGAATGGATATCAATCTTACTAAACTGTTGAAATCTTCATCATATAAACCTGTACTGCAAGTTTTATAAAAACTAAAAAATATTTCTTTATTATTGGTAAGAAGCTCAGCTAATTGCATGCAAGATCACCTTATTAATATGCTTTTATGATAGTGTGTGTTGAATTAGTCTGAAATCTAGAAAAAGCTCATATTCCGTGCTTTACTTAAAATTAAATCAAATATATGGATGATAGAGTGATAAAAATGTAATTGTTAAAGGATGGAAGGATGAAGGTTTATACAGGTCAAAAATGTAAAGTTACTTAACCTTATGGCCTGAGGAGTGAAAATTAAGTCAAATAGGTATTTTTACAGTACCTTTAGCCCTTGAACACAGATGTTATGGACTTTTTCATCCATGTATGTAAGACCCTTAATTAGTGCTGAATTCTCCAAGTGAATGTTTCATGTAACACTCTCAGAATTAGGTTAATGAATGCATACCTGCAGAAAAAATGAACTTACACTATACAGAAATGGCATAATAGTTATCATGATTCCATGTGAGATTAAAGAGAGGGCTATACATTAGATCTTCATTAATTCTTGTTAAGTCAACTTTTTAAACTAGCTGACTAACGCTGTTTTTAAAAAAGTGAACGTATAATAATTAAAATTGAAAGTTATTTCAACAGCAATACAAACTATGATATTTTCAATATTTCTTTCTTGAATAAATATATGGGACTCTTTACATATAAGTTACATTTTGAAACTTTGTCTTGATTCAATTTTAATACGTTTTACTTCCTGTGTGCAATTCTTGCACACATTATATAAACTTTCATTCACTCATCATATATACCAATACAAGTTACTGGCACATTTTAGTTTAAACATTAACTCTTTGTTTCTGCATTGTTACAATACAACATACATGTAATTGTTTTAGCGTAAGATTCGTCAGAGCATATATTTTTGAAATATGCACTGGTGCTGTTATAACTGGTAGTTTCAAGTTGAACATGACCTTATTTAAAAAAAGAGAAGTTGAACAAAATTATGTATTTGATTCTTGTAAAATATCAAACAGGAAATATGTCTTTCTGAAACCAGGTTTTGTGTGGAACAAATGCCTTTTAAATTTGGCTGTAGTGTTTCATGAGATATATCTTAGCAAACAGATTTTTGTTTGGACAAAATGAATGTCTTTTGTGGTCACCAGACAGTGATCTTGTGAAGAAAACTAAAAATGGTATTGAATTTATTAATTTTTAAATTTTTGCAGTCAACTGTAAGATAAATAACCCTCTTTTTTTATAGCATTTTCCATTTTAATCTGAATCTGAATCTAATTTATGTTCAAACCTTGCTGTTTTATTATATTAAGCAGAGAGAACATATAGAAAACAAAACTGTTCAGTACCTTGTAACACATTTTTGAAGATTAAAAAAATCTAATGGTTTAATTAGGAGTGAATCCACTAATCAAAATATGTAAATCTACTAGTCTGAAATCCATTATCACATGTAATGCAAAAAACATTTCTGTAGAAAATTTTACATTTAAATTTGATAACATGTAATAGATGCTCATTGAGACAATTTTAGAAGATAAATGTACAAAACTATGCCACATTTAATACTAATTCATACTGCGTATGCCCTTTGAGTAGATGTGGGCTATTGTTTACCGAAGAAAATATCTGATTACTTAAGGAATAGTTCAATAAAAGTGAATAATACTAGTAGATAATTTAACATAATATAACTAAGTACTCTTATTAATATTTTATATTTTTAAACTCTAAAATCAGCAGAAAATAATTTTAAATCAATACACACCTTTTTTGAACTCATTTCCAGAAGTTTTCTGCATAAATCGTTGTCCTTTGCTTCTCTTCAGGCTTTGGAAATATCAGTTGAATTTCTCTGGTAGCAAGAAATTTGACCTTATGCAGACTGAACTAACTGTTAAATGTCTTTCTACTGCCTCTATCAAAGCTATTAGGTGCCCAGCAGGTGGCTTTCATGGAAGAGCTAACCCTACTTCATGATCAGAGAAAATTTACACCAAGATAATGACCTGGAGAGAGCTGTTAACTCTTATCAGTTCAAGATAGCTCAAAATAAGGCATTTGCTTTCATGACTTGTGGTACTTGTCCAGTTACCATTGTAGGACTTTGCCAAATCCATGATAATAAAACTTCAATAATGTTAGATGTTTAAATGTTTACAATATGTTTTTAATTTGGCACCAATGAATCAATTGCAAACTTCATTAACCAGTTTTTTAAACTCTGGTCTGTAAAAGACTTATGTTAAATCGATAAAACACTGTCTCTACTTTTTTCAGTTGCAAATAGGATCAACTTTATTATCAACTGATCCTGGCTGTGAGTTCTTCATGATGAATTTAGATAAATACTACTAAGTTCAGGAATATATCTGGGGAATTATCACTGAGAATAATAACAAAACTAATCATCAATTAAGTTATTATCATGGATGAAATGTCCTCACACATTGTATAGTAATCACAATAAATTAGATCAAATATTATCTTAATAGTATAGTTTTACTAATCTAGATTTTTTTCCATTACAGCCCTTTCTGCTCAATGAAATTTTCAAAACTTGGAAATGATATCTTTTTATTGATAGGTAAAACTGAAAAAAAATGTTAAAATAATCTTGTAATTTACACAAATGCTGCTAGAAAACAAAAATATATGTGCTGCACTTTAGCTTTGGAGGCAGCACAAATGATAATAACACGATTATGTTAATGCTATTTTCTATGCAGTGCAGAGGCAACTGTATGTCTCTCTTGACTATTTAAAGGGACTTTTTAATATTTTATTAAATTGTGAACTTTGACCTGGAGAGAAAATAACCTATACTCCCAGATGTGAAGAAGCTTTGGGCCTTGTATTGTTTATGTATGTGTAAGGTGCCCTGTAATAAAGGTATGGTGCTTATATGATATGAACAATTCAACCTAATTGTTTTCATAAACCTGTATCAATGTAAATTTTGGTGTTCTCATTGTTATACCAGGTGCAGATGAGAAGGAAAAAAGGCACACACGTATTCATGAAAGGAATTCATTTTATAATTTATCTGCAATCAAAATTTATCAACTGATTGCACTGAAGGCAGTAATGAGGTGGATATTCAACCATTTGTGTAAACACATAATAATATATATTTCTCTAACAGGTAACGATAACATACAAATTGTGCACACTTTTCAAGTACTTTTTAAACCAATTGATCTAATTACTACACACGCTTTTGTTTACTGGTAATTTCATAATGCCTAATTACCATACAGGATGCTTTCAGTTTTTATCATGTAAATATTAAATCTATTATGTGATGAATTTGATAAGTAGATTATAACATATAGTTCATAACATTATCAGACCCATTTCAAATTTACATTTGTTCACAATTTTAGTGTCAAAATTATTAAAGCATACATCAACAGTCATTTCAAATATTGTTCAATCAAGATTCAGTTAGTTTGTTTAATTACTCTTTCAGCTGACAAAAAAGTTAGCAAGTGAAATTTATAGTGAATAGTGAATTTCATGTGCATACATAACTGTGTCTGCTTTGCCTTATCATAAAGATTTAGGAAAGTCCTATTAATATTATCTGAGTTTGTTGTGACATGCAGATAAAGTTACATTAAAAAAAAATAATCTAGAAATGTTCAGCTAAACCAAATCCAAGTAATGAAAAATCATCCATGAATCACAAGGCTTGTAAGAGACTGTTAGCAGCAAGCAAATGTCCCTTAGGACAATATCAAAGGTTTGCCTTCCCATCATGAGTAGATTATTCAAATGTGTAATTGACCATGCCCTCCCAAGGGATGTTGGCTGTAAAATTTGAATTAGAGATGGTGCTAATAATGATGACCCTTGTTAGATGTCAAATTGTTAGCAATGAAAGGAAAACAGGATTATCCAAATGAAACTTGAACTAACAGTAAAATGTTACACATCACCATTATCCAGTTTCAGAGTGTGTTACATCTACTACTTCTGTCTATTTGTTGTGTTCCAAGTACAATGTACCTTTAGAGTCTCTTTAAAAACAGTTATTTAAGAACCACTTTGGGTTAGATACTAAGGTAATAAATGGTGGTGTATTGTACTGTCATAATATACATCATGACATTCATTCTTTTTTTAAACAATAGGTAGATAGGTAGGTGGGTAGAATAAATCAAGATGATACATTTAATGTCTCAGATACAAACACATGCTGAATGCAACTGATTTACCAAGTAAACGTTTGGGCATTTAAGTACAATTGGTGATGTAGTGAGAGTCTGAATTCTGTCTTTAGTAAATTGTGAGAAGTAAAATTATACTAAAGTGACTCAACATGTGATTCCTTGTTATTGGTTCATTATGCCCTCAATATCTTTGACCCAGTAACATCTAGTCTTGTGACAGTTGGTGTAATGATGCATCTCAGTTAGAATCCAAGCAAGCCAGCAATTCAAACATTAAAATTAGGTCAGCATGATTTTATTTTCATGCTCTATTTGCATTATTTGCTTCAGCTGTGGGATTATTACACCCCTACTATTCTGAACTCTATTTCACACTCACTCATGACATTTGGCATGTGAGTTGTTTATAAACTAGTTATTTCATATGGATATACTACAAAGAAAACAGTTAAGTCTTGTCCAAAGTAAATCAGTGTGACCCAAGTTTAATACTTCAGAGATATGAATATTCAGCTATATGTTCATTACACCCTCAATGCCATTGACCCTATTGCACCTGCACACACAATTTAGTATGAGCTTCAGTAATACCGCGGATAACTCCATCATGCCAAAAATATGTCACTGTTGACTAGTTTGCATGCTTTGGAAATGTTTGTCTTTTTAGCTATCAGGTAAATACTTTAAGCCCTATTTTATCTATACTTGTGAACATTAGCATATAATATAATACAATCCATAGGTCGTTGTAACTTTCACACATCAGAGTATTTTGAACCATATTTGCTACATGCTTGATATAACTATTGACTGTAAGTAGCATTATGAAATTTGAAGTATGTAAATATCACAGAGTGAGTAATTCAGTCATTTCAAAACAGGTCACTACAACATTTTATCTTATCCCATCTGAATGATGTTTCTATGTTCAGACATTTGCTGACATGTTTGTCTTTTCAAGAATTTGTTGCTAAATGATTTGTGTCTACATCCATATTACAAATGAGTTTAGCCTAAGCAGTGTGTACCATGATGGGACCATGCTATCTTAATGCATCTAAATCTATAGTATAGAGCAGTATTAACCATTCCTTTATGGCTTTAATGGGTGCTGCAAAGTGTGTATAACATGACATTGTGCCATTATGATACTGCTGTCACCCAGTATTCTGTCCTATGTAATCTATATTGGTACATTTACTGTAAATATTCCCACCAGCATTTAGGTTCACAATGCATCCATGTAAAGACAATATTTAGCAAACTGATTGCCATAAGGTTTCATCATTGTTTTTTACTTTCTAAATTTTCTTGTGTAATTTTGTATAATTATTTCATTTTCACCCCAAGATTGTATTTTTTATCCAACTGTGTTAAATTGTTTTGTTACTTAACAGTTTGGTCCATACCAAAACACACCAATAAACCAAGGACTATAGTTTTTATATGTTCACTTTTGTTCATATGATTTTCATTCACATATTCTCATACAATTTTTTGAGAATATCACATCTGTAGCTACATAATTGAATTATATCTACTGACAAGCAAACATATTAATGAATAATTATTAACTTCATAAATTACTTTCATTAATTGATCAATAAATTAAGTTTAATTCACTATGTCATATGTAGAAAAAATTGTAAATATCATGGAAGACATAAAAGCAATAAATCAATTTGACTTTCAAATATTTCAAATAAATCCTTTCTCTCATTTTCAACCAAACTATTATTTAATTACTAATTATAACGGTGATTATTTACTACCTCATTTAGCATAAACAATATATGATAAAATTGTTACTTCTTTTCACAATATGTTTAGTTTGCAAAATCTTTCAGATAACCTGACATTTTGCTATAAAAACAATTGTAATAAATTTGGAGTATGTGTATTTGACAGCATCCTGTTTTTAAGCAATTCTTAGATTTATTTGTGTGAGTATTTAGTCTTCGGTGCCATGGAAATTACTAGCCCGAAATAGTTAGCCAATTGGTAGAAGCAAACGTCACAGAGCCGAGTGTTAGTGAATTTGAACCATGCTGGGGTTGTTAGTAGTGAATTAAAGTACAAGCCGAAAGAATTTCCCTGGTGTAACATATTCCATATTAAAATTCAGCAGTGTATAAAAGTGTTGTGGTTGAAATGGCAGTATTTGTGGTTGGAAATCAGTAAATTATATAATGGAATCAATAAGTTGGAACTTGGTAGGTACCGTTTATGTGTCCATAGTGGAAAATGGGTGTATGTATATGAGCGTGATACGCCAGAAATTATGAGGATTGACTGGCCTAGGGTCGCGCAGTTAAATATTTCGCAGTTGGTAAGGGAATACTAGTGTAATTTCTATGGCATGACAAGCTGTCGGTACGGAAATCGGATGATAATAAAGAAAAACCATGCAAAGGTGCAGTTAATGGACTTTTGGGCAAGTTGTCTCATCTGGATCGCCAATTGATTAGAGCAAAGGTTATTAAATATAGCGGACACGTCTTTCTTTCCATTGTACAACTCAAGTTGTATGGAAGTCTTGGGAAAGTTGGGGAAAACATATGACTTCCAGCGTGACTCGCGCCAGGGTTTGACACCGCTCGGTCAAGTGAATACCCCTGTGTGTGTAACACTATTATTATAGCAAATGCTGTTATTTAACGTTCTAAATTGTTTGTAAATTAACGTATATGGTATTAATCTTTCATTCTAGCTTAATTTGTTTGTTTGATTAGGATTTTTAACGTAGCTTTAACAATTTTGCAGTTATGTCGCTACAATGTCTCCAGTGAGGCAGTTTATAGTGATGTCTAGCACTGGGGCATCATGCCACAGACATGTAGCCTGATGTTCCACCCAGTCACATTATCCTGACACCAGGCCGACCAGTCCCAACACTAACCTGTTAATGTTGAGCGTCAAGCGAGGCAGCTGTCGGTACCATTTTTGTAAGTCTTTGGTACGACTAAGCCAGGGATCAAACCCATGACCTCCATTTTCCGCGGTGGATGATCTAACCACTAGGCCACCGAAGCAGTCATTCTAGCTTGAGAAAGGAAGATTACGCTTGTGAACTCTGGCAAAATATACTAGATTTCCCCAACAATAATAGTTTTGGCAATAATTTCTTTTAGTACATCTTGAGCTCTACATAATACTATCAATAATAATAATAATAATCATAATAATAATGAGGACTTTGTAAACCGCCTAATCTCTAGATGCTCTAAGCGCTTTACAACATTAGAAAACACCTATAACATAAAATGCATATATGATATGATTACAAAAAGAAGAAAGATCATGTACTTACAAAAACATTAGAAAACCAGTGTGCATTTATAAATCAAAATCATTTAAAGTCTTGCTGTTTGATTAGAGAGCAGATACAATCAAATTAAATTATGTACAAGGGGGCACTCACCCATTATTATGTACTTTTTAGAAAGTGATGTATGCAAGGTGAAGTTGTTTGCATATAAAACATGCACATTGGAGAGAATGTTGGCATACCTATATGCTACTTTGATGTAATATGGCTGGGTTTTGTTTGCATATTGTACTTTTGGAAATTGTAAATAATCTTAGCACAATGCTAACTAAAAAGACTGCTCCCTTGTCCAGAAATCAGCCAGAATTTGTCTAATGTACACTATATTTTAGCAGATATTAAAATAGGAAAAATGAATTTGCCAGACTACACAAAATCAGCTTCTGAAAGTGCAATGAATGAATTACCAATATATAAAATATAAAAAAGTGTTTTTTATTTAAAAAACTACAATTTACCTCTAATGTTCAGGAAGTGAAAATGACCTAGTGGAGCTAGCACTTCTTTTTAAAGGTGCACATTTTAAGTAAGGCTAAGCTGTATACATGCATAATCCATATTACACCCATCAATCATATGACAAAATAAAGGGAATTTAAGGTTCTTTGAACAATGCCTAAGATATACAAGGTCTTTTTTAAAATACCCACTATAACCAGTGTGAAAACTTGGGGAAATTCTTTTTTCTTTAAATTTTTTAACTCTATGCAAAATTTGAGACTGTTTATTGCCAACCAAGGGAGGTTGTGGAGAGTTATCTGTTGGTAAGCCAAGAGCAACAAAATTTTCTCTGATATCAACTAAACGACATGAATCATACTAACAGATCATATCATTTTAATTAGATCAGATATTTTATGTAAGAAGGAATTCTACAGAGCAAGTTCTTAAAACTGAAAAGGTTAAGTTACCCATTTTGTGGCAAAACAAATATCACGACAATTTCAAAAACACTCTTATTGAATTACAAGACATTTGTTTTACTATTTCTTTAATAGTTTTGCATTTCTATTTCTATCAACATTATTGAATGACCTTCAACTTGTTGTGCGTTTTGTTTATTTTAGAAATCACCTTGCTCTTTCCAGTTTCTCTCTCTCTCTCTCTCTCTCTCTCTCTCTCTTACTGACAACATGAACTTTCTTTTTATATGTAAGCGAAGACTACAAATGGTGGATAAGAATGTTGGATATGAATATTTTGGCAAATCCTAGAGTAATGTACTGATCAAAGTCAAATATCAAAATTTTTAAAATGAAGACAGCAGATGACTCATTGAGAATTGCCTCTATGACTTGCAAGGGGTTGGGGGACCACGATAAAAGTAACAATATGGAATTACCTAAAGAAAGGATGGGATACTCAATATATTTATTGCAAGATACACATTTTATTATATGACAGGCAACATATTAGATCATTTTGGAATTATAAATGTATCATTTATTTTGCATTGAGATTCAAGGGAATAAAAATTGTATTGAATAAAAACTTTGAAATTTCTATTTTTTATTTTTAGAAACATGAATAACACTTAAATTTAATTTAATCATCTGCAATTGGTTCTCATTCACATATGATAAGATTTGTTAACCCAGTCATCAACATAATCATTCAAATGAATATTATGTTTTCCCAATTCTGGTTAAGATTAATAGGTTACTTATTATTCTAATTGGTAACAGGTTGTACAGTTGATGTGTGGAAGGATGAAATGATTTTTGATACCATATAGTTCTGCATAAAGGGCACATAATCAGTGTCACATACGTTCCCCTGGTAAGTGACACTGTCAGACAACACCCACCAAATGTTTCTGCACACAACATTTTAGAATAATAATATAAAACAACAGTACATAATGCACTAATAATGCTATCAAACAGGATAATCATATTTGATTTGACAGTTTAACCACCTTAAGAAAAGTTATCCATTAGTGACTTATATATAAGCCATGTAGGCTATAGATTCATTTTTGTTTGTCTCTGTATCGTGCTTCACTGATTATCAAAAATGTTGTCATTCTCAAGCTCTGGCCATGCAAAAATCATAAATCAAAATGAATGTATGTATCTCTGGTAGTACCAGACCCTTTTAGTAAATACTGTCATAGTAACCTACATTTCATATGACCACTTAGGTTTTTACACCATGTACAGTTATAATGATGGGTTACTGAATGTATTTCTACGTGATAATTAATTTTTACTATGGCTGCTGGAGATAAAAAGCTCTTGCAAATCATTGCTGTTCACATTTAATTTTTATTAAGGGTTGTATAACTGATATATATGCATCCACCAGTAACATTTTAAAGAGTTATTGCAAGAGATCTAAAATATCCATGAATTTATTTTGTTGGATGACAAGTTGGTGTTCACTATACACAAGTCTAAGATGTGTCATGATGACACAATGTAGTAGTCAAGAATTGGCTAGGTGATTCTTTCTCCCCCTCCAAAAATAACTGACTATTAAATTCTTCCCCCCTCCAACTACACATGTTAAGCATGATAAAATGAAAAATTAAAATCTATAAAAATGGATACTTATTAAAGAATTTAATAAGAACTGATTTACACCAGCAAATGAATATTGGTTTCTAAAAATAACCATATTAAATTAAATTTTAATGTTAGAACCTAGCTACCATAATAACAGGCGATCAGGTGGGTTAATATGTTTTTATTACTTTGTTTGGATTTTATATATAATCAGAATATAAAATGAGGAAATTCAACTACCACGTATTTTAGGTCTTTCTTGGAAGAAATACGCTTGTCAGCAAATTTTTTGTTGTAAATTTAATTATTTTCTCAGTTTTTCACTATCTTCTTCTGTCTTATTTTGTCTGTCTTTCTCTTCCATTGTTTTTCTAAATTTACCTCTTTCCTTTTCTTTCATTTTCTTTCCCTCTCTTTCCTGTCTTTCTCTATTTGTATCTGCTCATTGCCTTCCCCTCTCTGTTATTCTCTCTCCCCTCTATTTTCCTCCCTGTTACCATCTTTTCCTGTATTTGCCTCTGTCTTCTCCTCTCTCTCTCTCTCTCTCTCTTTTCTTATATGTTTTTACCTCTCACTTCCTCTCATTTTATCCCCTGCATAAAACTGCCTCTTTTCTCTCGCCTTCATAGTCTTTATGCACCTCTTATGACATTTTCTCTTTTACTTATCATCTTCTTCTCTCTTTATCATCTATGCCTTATCTTTCATTTCTTCAAGTGTTCCTCTTTTTCTTTCACTTTCTTTTTTATCTCTCTCCTCTGTCTTCTGCTCTTCTCCTATATTGGTCTTTCTCTATTGCTTCCTCTCTACCTTTTCTCACCTGTCATGATCTCCAAATTGTATGAGGTGATTGTGCATGTAATTGTATGTATTGAGTTATAAACTTTGCAATTTCATAAAGCGAAAACAGCTACAAACTTTCCTGAAATAGTATTATCAAGCATATGTCTCCACATTGGTTACTAAAAACTGAGCAATTACATCAACCACAACAACAATATAAATAAGTATTTACAGGACAGTAATACGGATTCAAATCTGGTGTGGGCAAACCATGCCAAGATTATGAATGCAACACCATTGTTGTCTACTGATATTTATGTGAATAGTACTATTGGATCCAATTCCAAAGGAGTTAACCAGTATGATTGGTTAAGATACCCAGCATATTTTTTCTTCGACACTTTCACTCCTTCTAGAATTTATTTACAAAATCTTGAAAATGACTAGTTGTGTGTATGTGTATGTGTGTGTGTATTTTGGATTATTCATTACTGCAGTGTCTGTAGTGTAGCAGTTTATAGAGATGTCCATCACTGATGCATCATCCTGTATACATGTAGCATCAAGTCCCACCCAGTCACATTATTAAGACACCAGGCCAACCAGTCTTATACTAACCTCTTATATTGAGCAACATGTACATGTAAGGCAGATGCTAGTATCATTTTTATAAGTCTTTGGTATGACACAGTTACAGCTGGTGTTTGAACAACAACCTCACACATCACTGGTGGATGCTCTAACCACCTAGGTCATCAGATTGGTCTGCATTTCAATGTAGTGTTAGTTTGCTAAGAAGAATCATGAAGAATCTTTATAAGTTGTGTCTTATACTATTCAAGTGACTTGAAATGATATTAGTCTAAGATTGTATCCTCTATTAATGTAAAAGTTCTTCTTTTTTTTAAAAAAAAACACTTGTGTGATTTTGTAAAGTGAACCATAACCTGCATTATATTTCAAATGTGGGCCTTAAGCAGATTAGAAAAGAGTCCATTAAGGTAAAGAAACAAATTGCTGTTGGGAGAAATAATCTGCTAGTTGATCATGATTAACTGATTCTGTCCCCCCCCCCCCAATTGTTAAGGGATCCATTATGTTTTGGTATTTCACTTGTATGTCTTAAGTGTATTACCAAAGGGTGCATTAATGAAAATAAATAAACTGGTTGAATGGGGAAAAGAATGAGATGGCTGACTCCATCCCTTTTCCAATTGTTAGCAGACTCATTACATATATACATGTGGCAGTCAGTTTATTTCCAAAGAGTCCATTATTGAAAAGAAACTAATTATTTGAGGGGAGGGGGAGAATAAATAGAGGGGGAACCTAATGTGTTGCAAGGGAGGGGCAAGAAATAATTAGGGGGTTGGGATGGAAGAACTGGATGTTACACCATCTATGAAAGCTGCCAGTTAAGAAAAGGAAAGTGGAATAAGCTAACAAGTTTTATAGATTGATGTTGTATTATAATAAGAGTAAAGAGTTTGAGAAATGATTTGTACATAGTTATAATTCCTGCACATTGCCAGATCAGCACTTTGACTTAGTTCACTTCAGTATTATATAATTTGTTTTACAATACTCAATATCTTGTATCAAGACATCATCCAACAAATCATCACTGATAATCCAATCAGCATGGTTTCAACAGCTCCAGTTCATCACAATTAGTTTCAAAGGCCAGAGTAATAGGCCATGTGATACAACTCCAAGATCAAAAGTCAGAACTTCTATGTAGTCCTGTACAGAATTTCATTGGACTAAGGCATGGCTTTGAGAGGTTAAATTTGTATGCCCACCTAGAAAATGCTAGCTTAGTAGCTCACACTTGAGAAAGGAAGAAATACAGTTTAAGAATGTAATCAGTTTGTGATTTGCATGAAGAAGATGAAACAGAGAATGAAGATGAGACAATAGAGGCTGGTGTGTCAGGAGAGAGTAAGTACATTTAATGCTTTAAAATGAATGATAAATAGAGCAAAATTTCTTAATTGAAACACTTCATGAATAGAATTCTTTACATAGAAAATGGAAATTACTAAACTAACTTCTATATCTCTACCTGAAACAATTTTGAAATAAGGCCTTTTTTGCATGTATGTCATAAACCAGCAAACTAAAGAATGCATACCTCTTTCATTTTGAAATTTCATTTACAAGTTTAATATTCTGTAAATGAGAATTATTATTCTATGATAGATACACAATGAAACAAAGCAATAATCAAAACAAAACATGATATGTTTTGACACTGTAGTGGGCCATTTTAGCTCCATAAATACATTTTAGATTGATGCAAGATACACAATATGTTAGTAAAATTTACAGGTTTTTTCCCATAGAACTGCCAAGATAATGTATTAAGTATGCTTTTTCTTCATGTTGTTTATTTTCAATAATAATAAAAATAATAATAATAATAATAATAATAATAATAATAATAATAATAATAATAATTGTGCTGTAAAGAGAAAATGCTTTATGAAAAGACATACAAAATCTCATTTTGTAGGGTCTGATAGCTGTTTTAACTATGCTCTCCTGCAGCACATGGTCTTTGACTCAGTGGAAAAGGAAAGATTTGCATAAATCATGATGACATAGATACTGATACCTATGTAAAGTGAAAAGTAAGTATATTTCTTATATTAGTATATTTTACCAGACAATCTTAACAACATGTGTTTTTTTCCAGATTCTAGTTATGAAGATGGCAAAATATTGTGTAAAGTTAATGAATGTTGTAGAACAAAATAGTTTTTTTTATGGATATGTATTGCCATTAAGAATGTAGTTTAACTGGAAATGGGATTGAATTTTTCCATGGCAGAAAATATTCAAAATGACAATATGTATCCTTACATGCAATAATGAGAGAATTATATTGTGATTTATTGACTAGTTACATATGAATCAGTTGTAATCTCTGCTGAAAACATTTTCAAACCATAATGTAATAACGATAACTGCTGGATGAGCATTTATAACCCTATGCAAATGAACTATTCCAAATTGAGATGCAATATATGAAACAGATACACAATATGAAAATGAAATTAGCACAACACTAACTTTCAACCAGTGTTGACACATAGGTGTACATGTCATTCTGTAATAAAGTCATTATTGCAAGCAAATTAGGAAAACACTTGATTAAAATTGTATAGGTGGGCATATATGAAAACATAGTTAATTTGATTTGGTTTTCACTTCAGATTTCAAGAATTCATGAGTACATGTATTTGTCAGTGGAGGAGATTAAAACTTTGCCTTTTTCTGTGGAGGGTATGACAGTGGAAGGAGGTAAGATTTTATTTTTTGTGTTTTAAAATACATTTGTTATGTATAGATAAATTGAATGACATACTTGATTTTGTATTTCTTGAAACTTAATGTTACGATTTTAGTAATTATCATTTCCTGATATTCTACATAATAATATTGATCACTTGATTCAGTAAATAACTTTTTGCTTGAAATAGTCAACATTATATGGGCAGTATACATCTACTATTGGTGGACATGGCAGAAAAGGTAAACCAAGATAAGGGAACATGACACCAAAATATATTCAAAAGGAATGAATAAATTTCATTGACCTCTTATGTTATTGCTATGTATTAAACTTGATTTAAATAAGCAAATGATTGATTAATGTAAATATAAGAAATGTAAATCCATTATCTTGTAGTGCTTTTAAGATGAGTTGAAGGTTTTCTTTTATGTAAGAGTAGTTAAAATATGAGAGTAATATCTAAAAAATGTAATTTACTATTTTTAATTTATATATTTTATTCTTATTTCCATAAATGTATAAATTATTGTATAGAAAACTAAAGTGAAAAGAAAGAATGAGGCAGAACAAAATACAAGCCAAATAACTAAAGTTTAGAAACGGAACCAAAACATCACATGAGTAATTTAGATAGTCAATAGTTCAAATATAAATAGCAGCATATGTATATACATCTTTTTCACAATAATATGAATCAATAGATTTTTCAAGTTTATTAACATCATTCCTTAGAAACAACATCAAAAACAGTTACCATGATCACCATTATTTTATATCAATGACACTAAATTTCAAATGGTTATTTGAAGTCTTATAAAATAATCAATGTTACAAAGTTCATAATTATGCAGTGTATAATTGTATTAAAAAATGAAAACATTTCTGATTAAGTACTGTTATGTTTATTGTACATACTTAGTTCACATATTAGAGTTTCATCAAGAAAAACTCTATTCAGTTGTTGATTAGACAAACCGAGTTAGTGACCTGCAAATTAAGACAGATACTTTCTAAAATTCAAGATAGGAGATCTGGTTGCTTTGAATTTTCAATTGGAGCTACCAATATGATTGGGAAGTGACTGACTTCAATTCCAAATTGTAATGTCTTTCTGTAACACCATTGTTTTCATGAGCTTGTTTTTTCTTTTAAGATTATTTAGTGCTAAGGAATACAAAACTTGAATAATACTGATCATATACTCTTTATCGACTCCTTCACTGTCATCAGGACAAGACTATTCATTTCAGGTACCAACAACATATTAAAGAAATGTGGACATACAAGTCAGTAGACTTTTTATGAAAATAGTTGTGTCTTTAAAGTGACATTACTCCACAAGGCATAATAATGTACTAAAGGTTAATTTTTTAGGAAATTCATTTTTTTCAGTCCCAGTGGGAAAGAAGAAAATGTTTTGTCATTTATGATTTTCTTTGTAGGTAATCTCTCCAACAATTATTGGGCTGGTGGAGTACAATGCTGGTGCAGTATACATGGGACTACTGGAGGGTCACAATAAGATTTACTGCAAAATGCCATTAGGGAAACTTGAGACTGGAAATTTGAAATTTAAGTTTGCTGATTTTTTAGAAACAACATTAAATATGAAATATATCCAGAAAATGTATAAAATTTATTAGATCACCAAGTTTGAACTAGAGATAGTGAACAACTAAATATATTATATGGAAGAAGACCATAAACAAATAAAGGAAGCAATTGCAATATACATTCAAAGTTAAGCACAGGTATGAATTACTGAACCACTCTCAAAAGATTCATTGGTTGATCTCTTCAGTAAAACCTGCCTACTTACTGCATGCTACCTCCTTATAGCTAATGAATTTTACTCTGGGAGCACTAGATTTGACTGGTAGTAATAGTTCTCCTGAAGTATTATAATTGGGTGATTATTATCAAAGAAACATTATGGTATACTACAACGTACTGGTTTTTAATGGGCAAAACAGCATCTCTGTAGCCACTAGATCTCATCAATTATTTTTTAATTATAATATAAGACATGTCTTTTAGATTAAGTAGAAATTTATACATTTAACCACTTGCCATTAAATCAATAAAGATGAACCTCAGGCAGTCTTTGAAGTGGAATTTTTTATGCTGTTAATATCTTAAATTTATCTTCTTAAAACTATGTTAAGATTTAAATATGTTACAAAATATCATCATATAGAAGTAAAGTTTTACATAATTATTAACATGTACATTTGAACTTGAAACAAAAAAAACCCATTATGTTTGTGTTAACCGTTATATTTAAAGCTTTAGTCACTTCTCTTATGAGATGTCAAAACAGAATTAAAAATAAAATGGATTACCAGGGTACATACTTGATAATATGCTTTTTATTACTCTATCAGACCTAAGTACCATCCAACATATGCCTCCTATCCCTTTTATGAAATATTCAAATAAAGACATAATATCAATTGCAAGCTTTTCCTTTATTCATTTACATTTTCTTTTGCATAGATTTGTTGGTTGAACAGGGTTATACATTTTAGCTGTACTTTATTTATATGCTGCAAAGGTTTATGGTTTTCTGAAGGTCAAAGCCTATTATCACATTAACCCCGGAGAATTTTTGCTGTTTTTGCAATAAATGTTTTTTTTTTTAGAGGTTGCTCTCCCCGCTGATTTTCACAGACCATTCTTAGGGAGGACCTCCTGCCCTATTATGTTTGTGTTTGCTATAGATTGAATGAATTGTAATTTTTGATATTTTATTATTGATTTTGTATTTAAAAAAATTGTAATTGTATTAACAAATTTTGGGGACTATTTCTGAATACATTCTAATACATCGACTTGCAAGCAATATTCCATTAGACAAATGGCTAGTTGTTCTAAAGAAAATGTTTTTCATTGGTTAGTTTGCTGGTGCATGAGCAGAACGTGAAAAGTTGGACTTCTTTTTTGGTGCTTAACACCCATAATTTTCATATGGAGAAGACTATTCAAAATATCCACCTTATCCTACTTTTTGCAAAGGTCCACCTGTCTGTGTGCGCTTCAGACTGGTCTGCCGTAGATCTGAGGCCATAGTCTAAATCTGGACACAAATTCGGATTCCGACCATGGGAGAAGTTTAGGTGGAAAAAAAAGATAAAAAAACTTATGTTTTTCCCTCTGTTTTTTTGTAGTGCAACTAAAGTATTCAGATTATTTGGTATAATTGTAGAGCGCAATCTGTCTACCTTTCTATAATACCACCCACTTTAGCGTATCATGCATGACCTTGATGCTACAGACCTTGGAAGAAGGTTACTACCTCATGACATGTAACCTCATCGCTAGGGAATAATGTGTTAACTTGTTTCTTACAAAGATTTATATATACAGAAAACACACTGGTAAAGTGTATTGAATTTTAAAGTTGCTTAAGCTATGTCATGACATCATTTTTTGGCAAAACTTGACAAAGCACTACCTGAAATAACACAATTTCAGAAAGTTCTAAAGTTACATTGATAATAAGGATGTCTAAAGGCCATGTGGTTGATAAATGGATTGAATTTTAATGGTGCACAAGAACGTTTAGACTATTTAGCGCTATACAATTTGTTATATGAATAAACGTTAAAAAGAGTAAAAGTTTTAATATCAACCAGTGATATAAAAAACCAAATAATTGAAAGTAAAACAGTAAGATGGTAACAGTAAAATACATGTATAGTGCTTCCTGATCAATGGGATATGTAAATGGTGTATGTTAATGAAGATAGATGAGAAGATGTTGAAAACAAGGTATTTACATTACATAAACATGCTCTAGGTATTATCATTCAAAATATGGATATTTAATAGCAAAGTTGTATTATCATTATGATTCTCTATTTATTTCGTCTGGATTATAGCTCAGAAAATGTCTATTCACTAGAGTATTCTGATTACACATTTATTAACAGTAGGGTTGGCACACATTAGAATGGAATGTTGGTGGATAGAGGTAAAATAGATAATCAACCTAATGAATTTATATAAAAATACTAACAATATATGAATCACTGGGATGGTCTGGTATTCTCCCATTCATTAAATTTGAATGTTACATAGTAAGTTCTATGCTAAAGTATATACATATTAAAATTAAATACAACATTAGGAGTCAAGCACTTTGTTCAAGCACATATTTAGCCAATACTGCATGTACTACTTATGAGTAATTTAGCCATGCATGTAGCCAAATTTGGATATCTAATAGTTATTACTGTAGGTTATACAAAAGAAAACATTTCAGGCAATGACCAACAATGTTATAAGCTTACATTTACACAACAGTAGGGAATGAAACACTGAGGAGGATGGCCAAATATGGCTAATTATAGAGCTTTTAAATTATAACAGCCATACATGCAGCTGTTTTGAAAAGCTGTTGCTGACACTAGCCAAATTTTGCTATAAGGTCATTAGTTGTGCACCAGCCTCACTGAGCCTGGCAAAAGGAATCCTTAGCCAAATTTTGGCTAAGGATACATTTATCCAAAATTTGGTTTCTGCCTAAAGGTCATAAAATACATTATGTAAAGGGACAATATTGCAGTTAGCCAAATTTTGGCTAATCATAGTTACCTAGAGTTTGATCTTTTGCAGCCATACATAGGGGTTATACTAAAAGACACTAGCCAAATTTTGGCTAATTTTTCCAAAATTTGGTTCCTATCCTAAGGGTGTGAAGAACAACTTTGTAGGAATTAGCCAAATTTTGGCTAATTTAAAACCTGCCTAGCCCCTCCAATATAGTCAAGCTATTGAATAGTGATAGACCATATATTGATCAAAAGCACTTCCAAGAATATTATTATATGCCTTTTCTACTTTGGGTTAAGAGATTTTAGCCCACAGCAGAGGCCTGATTTGAGTAAATGGAAAAGCTCAAGTGAAATCGGAAGCTGTTACCTACAACTTTGTTATATAGGCATTGCGGACATATATATTGATATAATAAACACAGTAATATAACACGTATAACTTTGTTATATAGGCATTGCGGACATATAGATTGATATAATAAACACAGTAATATAACACGTATAACTTTGTTATATAGGCATTGCGGACATAGAGATTGATATAATAAACACAGTATTATAACACCTACAACTTTGTTATATAGGCATTGCGGACATATAGATTGATATAATAAACACAGTAATATAACACCTACAACTTTGTTATATAGGCTTTGCGGACATAGAGATTGATATAATAAACACAGTAATATAACACCTACAACTTTGTTATATAGACATTGCGGACATAGAGATTGATATATTAAACACAGTAATATAACACCTACAACTTTGTTATATAGGCATTGCGGACATAGAGATTGATATAATAAACACAGTAATATAACACCTACATTTTTTGTTATATAGGCTTTGCGGACATAGAGATTGATATAATAAACACAGTAATATAACACGTACAACTTTGTTATATAGACATTGCGGACATAGAGATTGATATATTAAACACAGTAATATAACACCTACAACTTTGTTATATAGGCATTGCGGACATAGAGATTGATATAATAAACACAGTAATATAACACCTACAACTTTGTTATATAGGCTTTGCGGACATAGAGATTGATATAATAAACACAGTAATATAACACCTACAACTTTGTTATATAGGCTTTGCAGACATAGATATTGATATAATAAACACTGTAATATAACACGTATAACTTTGTTATATAGGCATTGCGGACATATAGATTGATATAATAAACACACTAATATAACACGTATAACTTTGTTATATTGTCATTGCGGACATATAGATTGATATAATAAACACGGTAATATAACACGTATAACTTTGTGATATAGGCATTGCGGACATAGAGATTGATATAATAAACACAGTAATATAACACCTACAACTTTGTTATATAGGCTTTGCGGACATAGAGATTGATACAATAAACACAGTAATATACCACGTACAACTTTGTTATATAGACATTGCGGACATAGAGATTGATATATTAAACACAGTAATATAACACCTTCAACTTTGTTATATAGGCATTGCGGACATAGAGATTAATATAATAAACACAGTAATATAACACCTACAACTTTGTTATATAGGCTTTGCGGACATATAGATTGATATAATAAACACAGTAATATAACACGTATAACTTTGTTATATAGGCATTGCGGACATAGAGATTAATATAATAAACACAGTACTATAACACCTACAACTTTGTTATATAGGCTTTGCGGACATAGAGATTGATATAATAAACACAGTAATATAACACCTACAACTTTGTTATATAGGCTTTGCGGACATAGAGATTGATACAATAAACACAGTAATATACCACGTACAACTTTGTTACATAGACATTGTGGACATGGAGATTGATATAATAAACACAGTAATATAACACCTACAACTTTGTTATATAGGCATTGCGGACATAGAGATTGATATAATAAACACAGTAATATAACACCGACAACTTTGTTATATAGGCTTTGCGGACATAGAGATTGATATAATAAACACAGTAATATAACACCTACAACTTTGTTATATAGGCTTTGCGGACATAGAGATTGATACAATAAACACAGTAATATACCACGTACAACTTTGTTATATAGACATTGTGGACATGGAGATTGATATAATAAACACAGTAATATAACACCTACAAGTTTGTTATATAGGCATTGCGGACATAGAGATTGATATAATAAACACAGTAATATAACACCGAAAACTTTGTTATATAGGCTTTGCGGACATAGAGATTGATATAATAAACACAGTAATATAACACGTACAAATTTGTTATATAGGCATTGCAGACATAGATATTGATATAATAAATACTATAACACGTATAACTTTGTTATATAGGCATTGCGGACATATAGATTGATATAATAAACACAGTAATATAACACCTGCAACTTTGTTATATAGGCATTGCAGACATAGATATTGACGTAATAAACACTGTAATATAACACGTATAACTTTGTTATATAGGCATTGCGGACATAGAGATTGATATAATAAACACAGTAATATAACACGTATAACTTTGTTATATAGGCTTTGCGGACATAGAGATTGATACAATAAACACAGTAATATACCACGTACAACTTTGTTATATAGACATTGCGGACATAGAGATTGATATAATAAACACAGTAATATAACACCTACAACTTTGTTATATAGGCTTTGCGGACATAGAGATTGATACAACAAACACAGTAATATACCACGTACAACTTTGTTATATAGGCATTGCGGACATAGTGATTGATATAATAAACACAGTAATATAACACCTACAACTTTGTTATATAGGCTTTGCGGACATAGAGATTGATATAATAAACACAGTAATATAACACGTACAACTTTGTTATATAGGCATTGCGGACATAGAGATTGATATATTAAAGACAGTAATATAACACGTACAACTTTGTTATATAGGCATTGCAGACATAGATATTGATATATTAAACACAGTAATATAACATGTACAACTTTGTTATATAGACATTGCGGACATAGAGATTGATATAATAAACACAGTAATATAACACCTACAACTTTGTTATATAGACATTGCGGACATAGAGATTGATATATTAAACACAGTAATATAACACGTACAACTTTGTTATATAGGCATTGCGGACGTATAGATTGATATAATAAACACAGTAATATAACACCTACAACTTTGTTATATAGGCATTGCCTACATAGAGATTGATATAATAAACACAGTAATATAACACGTACAACTTTGTTATATAGGCATTGCGGACATATAGATTGATATAATAAACACAGTAATATAACACGTTTAACTTTGTTATATAGGCATTGCGGACATATAGATTGATATAATAAACACTGTAATATAACACATACAACTTTGTTATATAGGAATTGCGGACATAGATATTGATATATTAATTACAGTAATATAACACCTACAACTTTGTTATATAGGCATTGCTTACATAGAGATTGATATAATAAACACAGTAATATAACACGTACAACTTTGTTATATAGGCATTGCGGACATATAGATTGATATAATAAACACAGTAATATAACACCTACAACTTTGTTATATAGACATTGCGGACATAGAGATTGATATAATAAACACAGTAATATAACACGTACAACTTTGTTATATAGGCATTGCAGACATAGATATTGATATAATAAACACTGTAACATACCACGTACAACTTTGTTATATAGGCTTTGCTGACATATAGATTGATATAATAAACACAGTAATATAACATGTATTACTTTGTTATATAGACATTGCGGACATAGAGATTGATATAATAAACACAGTAATATAACACCTACAACTTTTTTATATAGGCAATGCGGACATAGAGATTGATATAATAAACACAGTAATATAACACGTATAACTTTGTTATATAGGCATTGCGGACATAGAGATTGATATAATAAACACAGTAATATAACATGTACAACTTTGTTATATAGACATTGCGGACATAGAGATTGATATAATAAACACTGGTAATATAACACCTACAACTTTGTTATATAGGAATTGCGTACATAGAGATTGATATAATAAGCACACTAATATAACGCGTTCAACTTTGTTATATAGGCATTGCGTACATAGAGATTGATATAATAAAGACAGTAATATAACACGTACAACTTTGTTATATAGGCATTGCGGACATATAGATTGATATAATAAACACAGTAATATAACACGTTTAACTTTGTTATATAGGCATTACGGACATATAGATTGATATAATAAACACTGTAATATAACACGTATAACTTTGTTATATAGGCGTTGCGGACATATAGATTGATATAATAAACACAGTAATATAACACGTTTAACTTTGTTATATAGGCATTTCGGACATATAGATTGATATAATAAACACTGTAATATAACACGTATAACTTTGTTATATAGGCATTGCGGACATATAGATTGATATAATAAACACAGTAATATACCACGTACAACTTTGTTATATAGGCATTGCGGACATAGAGATTGATATAATAAACACAGTAATATACCACGTACAACTTTGTTATATAGACATTGCGGACATAGAGATTGATATATTAAACACCGTAATATAACACGTACAACTTTGTTATATAGGCATTGCGGACATAGAGATTGATATAATAAACACTGTAATATAACACGTTTAACTTTGTTATATAGGCATTGCGGACATATAGATTGATATAATAAACACTGTAATATAACACGTATAACCTTGTTATGTAGGCATTGCGGACATATAGATTGATATAATAAACACAGTAATATAACACGTATAACTTTGTTATATAGGCATTGCGGACATAGAGATTGATATAATAAACACAGTAATATAACACTTACAACTTTGTTATATAGGCGTTGCGGACATAGAGATTGATATAATAAACACAGTAATATAACACGTACAACTTTGTTATATAGGCATTGCGGACATATAGATTGATATAATAAACACTGTAATATAACACGTATAACTTTGTTATATAGGCATTGCGGACATATAGATTGATATTATAAACACAGTAATATAACACGTTTAACTTTGTTATATAGGCATTGCGGACATAGAGATTGATATAATAAACACAGTAAGATACCACGTACAACTTTGTTATATAGGCATTGCGGACATAGAGATTGATATAATAAACACAGTAATATACCACGTACAACATTGTTATATAGACATTGCGGACATCGAGATTGATATATTAAACACAGTAATATAACACGTACAACTTTGTTATATAGGCTTTGCGGACATAGAGATTGATATAATAAACACAGTAATATAACACCTACAACTTTGTTATATAGGCTTTGCGGGCATAGAGATTGATATAATAAGCACAGTAATATAACACCTACAACTTTGTTATATAGGCTTTGCGGACATAGATATTGATATAATAATCACAGTAATATAACACCTACAACTTTGTTATATAGGCTTTGGGGACATAGAGATTGATAGAATAAACACAGTAATATAACACCTACAACTTTTTTATATAGACATTGCGGACATAGAGATTGATATATTAAACACAGTAATATAACACCTACAACTTTGTTATATAGGCATTGCGGATATAGAGATTGATATAATAAACACAGTAATATAACACCTACAACTTTGTTATATAGGCTTTGCGGACATAGAGATTGATATAATAAACACAGTAATATAACACGTACAACTTTGTTATATAGGCATTGCGGACATAGAGACTGATATATTAAACACAGTAATATAACACCTACAACTTTATTATATAGGCTTTGCGGACATAGAGATTGATATAATAAACACAGTAATATAACACGTACAACTTTGTTATATAGGCGTTGCAGTCATAGATATTGATATAATAAACACAGTAATATAACACGTACAACTTTGTTATATAGACATTGCGGACATAGAGATTGATATAATAAACACAGTAATATAACACGTACAACTTTGTTATATAGACATTGCGGACATAGAGACTGATATACTAAACACAGTAATATAACACCTACAACTTTGTTATATAGGCATTGCGGACATAGAGACTGATATAATAAACACAGTAATATAACACCTACAACTTTATTATATAGGCTTTGCGGACATAGAGATTGATATAATAAACACAGTAATATAACACGTACAGCTTTGTTATATAGGCATTGCAGACATAGATATTGATATAATAAACACAGTAATATAACACGTACAACTTTGTTATATAGACATTGCGGACATAGAGATTGATATAATAAACACAGTAATATAACACGTACAACTTTGTTATATAGACATTGCGGACATAGAGACTGATATACTAAACACAGTAATATAACACCTACAACTTTGTTATATAGGCGTTGCGGACATAGAGACTGATATAATAAACACAGTAATATAACACCTACAACTTTATTATATAGGCTTTGCGGACATAGAGATTGATATAATAAACACAGTAATATAACACGTATAACTTTGTTATATAGGCATTGCGGACATATAGATTGATATAATAAACACAGTAATATAACACGTATAACTTTGTTATATAGGCATTGCGGACATAGAGATTGATATAATAAACACAGTAATATAACACGTACAACTTTGTTATATAGACATTGCGGACATAGAGATTGATATATTAAACACAGTAATATAACACCTACAACTTTGTTATATAGGCTTTGCGGACATAGAGATTGATTTAATAAACACAGTAATATACCACGTAAAACTTTGTTATATAGGCATTGCGGACATATAGATTGATATAATAAACACAGTATTATAACACGTATAACTTTGTTATATAGGCATTGCGGACATAGAGATTGATATAATAAACACAGTAATATAACATGTACAACTTTGTTATATAGACATTGCGGACATATAGATTGATATAATAAACACAGTAATATAACACGTACAACTTTGTTATATAGGCATTGCGTACATAGAGATTGATAGAATAAACACAGTAATATACCACGTACAACTTTGTTATATAGGCATTGCGGACATAGAGATTGATATAATAAACACACTAATATAACGCGTTCAACTTTGTTATATAGGCGTTGCGTACATAGAGATTGATATAATAAACACAGTAATATAACACGTACAACTTTGTTATATAGGCATTGCGTACATAGAGATTGATATAATAAACACAGTAATATACCACGTACAACTTTGTTATATAGGCATTGCGTACATAGAGATTGATATAATAAACACACTAATATAACGCGTTCAACTTTGTTATATAGGCATTGCGTACATAGAGATTGATATAATAAACACAGTAATATAACACGTATAACTTTGTTATATAGGCATGGCGGACATATAGATTGATATAAAAAACACAGTAATATAACACGTTTAACTTTGTTATATAGTCATTGCGGACATATAGATTGATATAATAAACACAGTAATATAACACGTATAACTTTGTTATATAGGCATTGCGGACGTATAGATCGATATAATAAACACAGTAATATAACACGTACAACCGTACAACTTTGTTATATAGGCATTGCGGACATATAGATTGATATAATAAACACAGTAAGATAACACGTATAACTTTGTTATATAGGCATTGCGGACATAGAGATTGATATAATAAACACAGTAATATAACACGTATAACTTTGTTATATAGGCATTGCGGACATAGAGATTGATATAATAAACACAGTAATATAACACGTACAACTTTGTTATATAGACATTGCGGACATAGAGATTGATATATTAAACACAGTAATATAACACCTACAACTTTGTTATATAGGCTTTGCGGACATAGAGATTGATACAATAAACACAGTAATATACCACGTACAACTTTGTTATATAGGCATTGCGGACATATAGATTGATATAATAAACACAGTAATATAACACGTATAACTTTGTTATATAGGCATTGCGGACATAGAGATTGATATAATAAACACAGTAATATAACATGTACAACTTTGTTATATAGACATTGCGGACATATAGATTGATATAATAAACACAGTAATATAACACGTACAACTTTGTTATATAGGCATTGCGTACATAGAGATTGATATAATAAACACAGTAATATACCACGTACAACTTTGTTATATAGGCATTGCGTACATAGAGATTGATATAATAAACACACTAATATAACGCGTTCAACTTTGTTATATAGGCATTGCGTACATAGAGATTGATATAATAAACACAGTAATATAACACGTACAACTTTGTTATATAGGCATTGCGTACATAGAGATTGATATAATAAACACAGTAATATACCACGTACAACTTTGTTATATAGGCATTGCGTACATAGAGATTGATATAATAAACACACTAATATAACGCGTTCAACTTTGTTATATAGGCATTGCGTACATAGAGATTGATATAATAAACACAGTAATATAACACGTATAACTTTGTTATATAGGCATTGCGGACATATAGATTGATATAATAAACACAGTAATATAACACGTATAACTTTGTTATATAGGCATTGCGGACGTATAGATTGATATAATAAACACAGTAATATAACACGTATAACTTTGTTATATAGGCATTGCGGACATATAGATTGATATAATAAACACAGTAAGATAACACGTATAACTTTGTTATATAGGCATTGCGGACATAGAGATTGATGTAATAAACACAGTAAGATAACACGTATAACTTTGTTATATAGGCATTGCGGACATAGAGATTGATATAATAAACACAGTAATATAACACCTACAACTTTGTTATATAGACATTGCGGACATATAGATTGATATAATAAACACAGTAATATAACACGTATAACTTTGTTATATAGACATTGCGGACATAGAGATTGATATAATAAACACTAATATAACACGTACAACTTTGTTATATAGGCATTGAGGACATAGAGATTGATATAATAAACACAGTAATATACCACGTACAACTTTGTTTCCACATTAAAAGCAATCAGTAGAAAATATGCAACATAAAATCGCACAATTGAGGTAAATGAGACAATTTAGAGTCATTGTGTACCGAAATTGGACAACATCGTGTAAACAGCTTACGGTTGTTAAATGTATTACCTGGGAAAACAAAATGACACAAGCGTATTTAAAGACAGTGCGAATATCAACGAATTTCTGGAAAAGCTAATTTCAAGCAATTATAAAGGCAAATACTAAACAACAAAGCACGCAAAATAACCTACATAGACATACCTCAGACAAGGTGCCTATTTTAGTGAATGGATACATATCGGCATCCTGTATACAGATGTTGGTATATCTATATTTTGCTTAAGTCTAGGGGAGACAACTGTTCTTTGATGGTTTCAGCTCTGTTAGATGCTTCCACAATGTCTAGATAATCTTACGTTTACCATTAGCCTGTTTAAAATGGTTCTCTTTTACCTTATCTATTAGGTGCCTAGCTTTATTTTTCCACTTTCTATAGCTTGTCATGTCTTTTTCTCGTGAAAATTATCTCTTAGGTACCTAACATCATTGATCTCAGGGTTAATCCCCTGGGGTGTAATTTTGTGTTTAACGCTTTTTGTTTTAATTGTTGCATCTTTATCTAAATCTACACTGAACATAAAAGGCCATTTGTCTAAGGCAATGTTAACATCAGCTATATTGCAGACTGGCTGGGGGACTTTGCAAACTAAATCATTTAAGAACATTTCCTCATCAAACTGTTTAAAGAGTCCCTATATTGTATTTCAATGGGCGGACCATTTCTAGATGATTTTTCAACATGTTAATTATAAAGACTGGGTAGTAGTCACTGCAAATACTGACACATTTAGTTCACATATGTTTTCGGGTTTCTTAGTATAGAGATCATGAATGATTAAAGCACTTTTATTTTTTACTCTAGTTTTAATTAATTGAGTAACCTTTAAGTTTCAAAATTACTAATCCATGTTAATGGTGTAATTTTAATGTAGTCAATATTGAAATCACCTAATATGATGCATATCAAATCTATCAATCAAATCAGCTGTGGAACTAGGTGGTATGTAACCTGAACATAAGAGTATTGGATTCGACTGGGCAAGGGTTGCTTTGATCCAGTTAGCCTCCATCCCAATAGTCTCTAGACCAACATGTATATTATAACTAATTGGACTGTTTATATAAAGAAGAACACACCAAACCCACATGAATTTCCTATCTTTTCTTTCAAAGTTTAATTTTTTTTATTTTAATAGTCATATTATGGTTATCATCAGAAAGGAAGTTTTCTCATATACCAAACAAATTGACTGAATATTGGCTGAATATTGACTGATCTATTTTGAATATTTAGGTTTATCACTTGCATACCGCGTCTGAAGAGACCAAATTTTGATCAGAGGATTGATTTGCTGGCAAGGTAGTATACAATGTACTGGTTTTAGACTTTAGGTTTCTTTCACATTGCCTTGATTTTTTACATACAAACATGAAGAAGATACATACAAGATCCATCTGTTGTACAATTAACAGATGTATTGGATACATAAGAATGTGCAATATGTGACTGATTTGCATACCTACAAGAAGACATTTATATAATTGACCTTAGGGAAGCCTCAGAGGGAGACGTAACTTTAACAGTATCACATAATTGTTTACATGTTAACAAGTTGCACTTTGTACAGAAAGCAGTTAGTGCCTGAAACTGGTCCATTCGCAAATATCTTTAAGTTGATGCCACTAAAACACTTGCGTGTTCATTAGTACTTTCAAGACTGGGCTATTTTAACTCAACTCTGTCTGGTTCACCACAATATCTAATCCAGAAACATCAACAGTTCAAAACACAGATGCACGGATCATCTTTAGAGTACCTCGATCATAGCACACCTCAGCACTGCTCTTTATCCTACAAGGTTATCATTCAATCCGAAATCAGCACAAAATTTGTTTTCTGAGTTATGTTTCACTGATGGACTCCAGTCCAACATACCTATCCGGCCTCACCCATGTGTACACACCAGCAAGATACTTACGCTCCCCTTCTGACAATCGTATATTCGTTGTTAGCACTAAGAAAACGAAGTTATAAGGACAACGTTCTTTTCCATACCAGGGCCCAGCGATGTGGAATGAATCGTCTATTGAAATTAAACACAAAGACAAAGTGATCCCTTTCAAATGTGCTCTTAAAACTCGCCCTTTTTGACTTCGAAAACAAACTAAGGACCTAATAATGTTTCGTTCCTTAAATATTTTCAGCATATTCTATGTTTTCCAATTTCATGAGATTTGTTTTTTGTTTTTCTAAAATCGTATCATCATTGATGTAAAGCCCTTGTCACTTGGTGGTTTCGAGTATATGTAAATACTATTATATTTCCCCACCCCGTTGGTACTCGGTCTCTATAATATCACCGGTTCGAGTAAATATAATTGGCGAAACTTATAGATGGAAATGTATATAGAGATCTGAGCAGATATATTGAACAAACAAGCACAAATCCCCGTAAAGATAAACAAGCAATTTAATCAATTACATAAACAATTGTTAAAATTCCTTCCATTAGGAATATACTCTGCTTTTAGAAATAAACACTTTCACCGAATAACAAGAGAACGCAAATAGATTTAAATAAATCAGCAGATCTGTTTATGATAGCTTTAGTTCAGCATAGGATCGAGTGAAACAATCGAAGTCAACGCTTTGTACGATTTCATAAACCGCTAGTACTCAGTTGTCAGCTTCCTCTGTTGCTGTTCATAACTTTGAATCTCAGGGATGATACTTTCTACCATCCGTCTCATGATACACTCTGAATACGTTCAGAAATTAGAACGAGGCAGTATTTCGTCACTGGATTATATTCTCAATGCACTTCCCTCTATTTTTGTCCTCAGCATACGTCTCAGGGTAACGTCACATCAATACGTCCCCGAAGCCATTCTCTTCCTTTTAAATGAATATAAAATAGACAACCTGAATTTCCTGTTATATATGATACACGGGAGAACTTGTATTATCCCGGCTCAGTATAAGATATTTATAACAGTATTAAACAATTGGTAAGGCGATTAATTGGCTCTACGTGTCCTCGAAAGACCGTAATTAGTCGAATGGCTAATTCATCACGCATTGACATCACTCAATAAAACAACACAAACGAGAACAAGTGGTCCTGAGCCCGCCACAAGTAATCAGTAACGTCATTTAGCACTCGCTCTAAATCGTTCGTGAAACCTAAATTCGGTGAATTCACACGGATTCTCGCAATCATATTCACTGATGTAATGCATTATATTCCTATAACCTAGTGTTTATGCGAATTCGACAACAAATTAAACAATTAGTCAAACTTATATTTGAATTAATGTAAGACTTCTATGTATAACTCAACATCGCTATAATTCAAAAGCACATCATTATACAACTGTATTAGACAAAATTCATGCAAGGACCTATAGACTCAGCAAACATTATATAAATCGCATCAATAAATTACATGGAAATATCACACTACCTTTGTTTTATTCGTCAATCCAAATATTTTTTTTTCGGCTTTCCTAGACCACACGATTTTACGCATGAATTTATGAATTTCTTTAAAATTCCACACGGAGTCTGTAGTAACTCTCTCTCTCTCTCTCTCTCTCTCTCTCTCTCTCTCTCTCTCTCTCTCTCTCTCTCTCTCTCTCTCTCTCTCTCTCTCTCTCTCTTTTGCTGGAGAAAGCTCAGACTGATTACAATTTAAAAAAGGGCGATATTAAACCCTATATAATTTTGTGTGAAAACACGCTCCTTATTTAACGTACCCAATCAGAATGAAAGGTACTATAGTACAAGTCTACCGACTTTATTGTATATACAATATTTTGTACTATTCAGACAATGATTTTGTACAAAAATGTCAATGTCATTGTACTGTATAGTCAATATCATTGTACAATACAGTCGGTGGCCTTGTACTACATTCAATGACCTTGTATTATACAATGGCTCTGTAGAATAACGTCACTAACTTTGTCCTATATAGTCAATGTCCTTGTACAATATTTCAGTGGCCTTGTACTATACATTCAATGACATTGTAGTATTCAGTGACTATGTACTGTATAGTCAATGACCTTGTACAATATTGTCAGTGGCCTTGTACTATACATTCAATGACCTTGTAGTATTCAATGACTATGTACTGTATAGTCAATATCCTTGTAAAATACAGTTGGTGGCCTTGTAATACAGTCAATGTCCGTCTGCTGTAGAGTTGATGACTTTGTACAGTACAATCAATGACCATGTCCTGTATATGAAATCACATTGTATAAGGCAGTCAATCGCTTGGTGCAATACAGTCGATAAAATTGAACCGGATACCTATCTTTCCATACCAAAGCGTTAATATTTGACAATCGTTCATTTTTCAAAAATTAGTTTTAATTTCACGACCTTGATGTTCCTATTTTGATAAATAACACGTTAAAACTGGTCCACACTGATAACATTCAATTCCTCTTTAAGTTAGAAATCCAACTTGTTTTATGTAAAGTCGGGTTATTGCACAATAGCCACCTTTGACTCATAGTGTCTTATATCCAGATTTGTCTGCCAGTTGTACGGTATACAAAAAATAGTTTACTATTTTACTATAAGACAATTATATCACATTTAATATTTTTATGATATTGTTATGTAAGTTTGTATCCTTATCATAACCTACTTCTCTTTTTGTGCCATGGGAAGGAATTACTCATAAGTTAAGGAATGTCCATGGAGAGAGAGAGAGAGAGAGAGAGAGAGAGAGAGAGAGAGAGAGAGAGAGAGAGAGAGAGAAGGCTCCTTTAAAGAGGTGTCACTACGATGATGAAATACAGCTATGTCTGGGGAATGAGGTACGGGATCTGTAATTAGAGAGGGGAGTCCTTCTGACTTCAGAATGAAGGAACTTTATTTAAATACTTAATATACATATATTACTACATTCTATAAAGATTTTTATATTTAAAATACATGAAAATACATCTTAAATTACACTTTCCTTTCGATCGTGCCAACTTGATTCATTTGTATAATTTCTGCATTTTAAAATATAATACAAATAGTTCAATCTCGATTAATTTCATGATAACCAAAAAATATAAAATGTAATAGCCACGATTAATGCAACAATCATTTTGAAGAAATGTATTTTACTCATTTTAAAATAAAATACTGATTTGGAATACGTTACTAGATAGTATTATTTGATTCCTTAAGAATACTTTATTTCAACATTAAATCTAAATATGAAGTTGGTAGCGAATTCGTCTTCTACAATAAAAATTACCATAAATATAAATGAGTATGAATTCTCTAAAACAATTAAACGTTCCATTACAATATATTATAAATAAAATTATTCAGTATATATAAAAAATGTTGCAAACATATGAACTTTACCGTTAAGATCTCAAACGTTAAAAAGGTGCTTATTCCTTAAAGAAGTTTACGAACAAAGACAGTTCTGACCTGTACTTAGAGAGGCGAGTCTTTCTAGCAGAATGAAGAAACTCACAGTTCGCGGTCTGCACCACTTTTTATGTGTGATCCAGACGTAATATGGTTATCCCTGGATGTACTAGTGTATACTTCATACTAGCCAGAAAGATGCTCTCATTTCCATTACATAAGAAAGTCCATGTTGTTTTACGTCATTGGACAGAAATTTTGCTGCCTTAACACTCTAATCTCTAAATTGGAATTGTAAAAATGTGTAGTCGGTAATCTATTTGGCTTGCTGAGACTATTTTTCTTGCTGACTTTGCAATACAAGAGAAACGTACAAATGCAAGCGAGTTTTGCTTTTGCTCGTAAGGGCACAACTTTATAAAAATAGTATATACATGTGATATATAAATAAATGAAATTGATCTTAATATATTTTAGTAGAAAATTACTTCAATATATATTAGTGAAAAATTACTTTAATACAATTTGGACAAAATGTCAATCTTATTACTTTTACTACAAATTCTGTCCTAATAACATTACTTTCAACGTTGTAAGCATTATTAATAGTTTTAACTGATGCATATAGGTTCATAGTCTGTATACGTTTTCACGAGGATCTTATGTAGATAGTAAACATTTTTACGAGGGCCTTATGTCTTTTGTTTTCGTTTTCACTACGACCTTATGTAGATAGTAAACATTTTTACGAGGGCCTTATGTCTTTCGTTTTCGTTTACACTACGACCTTATGTAGATAGTAAACATTTTTACGAGGGCCTTATGTCTTTTGTTTTCGTTTTCAAGAGGACCTTATGTAGATAGTAAACATTTTCATGAGTATATATCGTGAGGACCCGTATGTATGCATTTCAAGAGGACTGTATGCAGTTTTTACTTATGTATATCTTTTCATAAGACCCTTATTTACTTGTATTTATTTTTATCAGAACAGTGCATGAAATTAGCTTTAATGTTAAATATGTAATCTTCTTATAATCAAAACAGTAGCAGTAGTAATAGTAGTAGTAGCAGTAGTAGTAGTAGGATTAGTAGTAGTAGTATTAGTAGTAGTAGTAGTAGTTTATATTTCTGTTGATAAATACAAGTTCTTTCTTTTCTCTTAGCACACGAATCAAAAATTAAAACCCATTATAATTTCTCTCTCTCTCTCTCTCTCTCTCTCTCTCTCTCTCTCTCTCTCTCTCTCTCTCTCTCTTTTGACGTCATTTCAATTTTTTCACGGGAGGGGATATACAACATGACGGGCATGTTAATGTTCGTATATATGCTACAGCAATTTTCCAGCGCTTGCGAATTCGAGGATGGTGGGTGGGTATACGAATATATACCCTCCCATGACGTTCCCCCCCCCCCCCACACACACACGCGCGCGCGAGCGTGCATTTTGTCACCGACGCGCTACTATCCCCTCATGTTTCACTTGTACCCTCTAACCTCTTCAGCCATACAGTTCTGCTTTCCATAATCGCAACTGTTCTTGCACTGTTAGAAACCCACACGCACAACCTCCCCCCAAAAATGGAACAGCAATAAATAAAATCGTATATGCGTACTTTCCTTTCTCTAATACGGCCATCCTAACTATAAAATACACAAATATCCTCTTTCGTAATGAATTACCTCCCTTCAGCTGTGTTACCTACTTATCCCTAAGTGCTGTTACCTACTTGTCGCCTACTCCAAGCGACTTTTAACCTACGTTGTATCTGCCCCTGTGACTTGATAACTACATGTCGTCTACCCCATGTGACTAGTTACATACATTCACCTACTCCATGTACCTTACTGATTAACTTAAACTCTCTTAATGCTTAGAAAATAAGTGTAAAGAGATATAAATATGTTTTGGATAACTGAATTTTCAGATTTTTATTTTACAATGTCATCATAAATGCACGTATATGTACACACACATATATATATATATATATATATATATTCACTTGTACCCACATTTGAGTTTAATCAAGATTTTTTATTTCTTCTGAAAAGATTATTTTTACTAATTTTTTTATTATCCAAGCTAAAAGCAATAAATTATCCCAAGGTGAAATCAGTTAACTATATCCGTACAGTGGTTGTTACATACTATTTGCAAACAAGAAAGAGACCTGATGGTACAAGTAATTTATAAACTATTTCATATCAAATGTTTGCACGATTTTATCATAATGTTTGTATAATTATTAACACCCTTGTCGGCTAGTAGCAAAGACAGAGTTTTGTTTATATAATCGCTGGTTACAATATCAGGGACGTTATTTCAATTTTTCAACGGCGTGGGGGGATCAATTTTACCGCACCTACAATTTCGGGAGGGGGATATATGCTACGAGCCATCCCACCCTCTCTAAATGACGCCCCTGGACAATATGGTCCAGCTACTTTTTTCCACATACATGGTCACGTGATTAATATATAATTTATATGACTGATTGTATTTTCATATGCAATTCTTTTTGAATTTTCAGATTTTCGACAGCTCATTTCTGGATTATCGAGGCAAGTTTAATAGTGAATTTACATGTTGGTCCCTGATTCTGAGTACCTGATTAAGGACGTAGATTTTCGAATTAATCGAGCAAATTCATATTTAGGATAATCCGATACGGTTTAGTAACACAAACGGAGTCCGGATTAACGAAGATATATGTTTTTGTTTTCTTCTCTCAACATATGAATTTATTAAGAAATGACACGATTAACTGTCCGGTTGAATACGCTGAAATTAAAGAAAGAAGAAATGTCATGAATGAATGTATTGATAGAATATTTAACAGAGAATGGATTTCCGTATATAAGGTAGGTATCACTTACCGGGTTCTAGAGCAAGTTTCCCGACATTAACCAGATCCTGGCCAATTCCCCGCTGTCCTCCCGATGCCATGTTGTCACTAGTTCAGTGTTACTGACTCCACGTGAAGTGTCTTGTCAGTCTAACACAATGCTGACGTATGGACTGCGCTGCAAAAGACGGAGAAACATTGACAATTGTCCTGTATTAGCCACTACTTAATGTATGTATTATAACAGAAATATCATGTTCTTTGTAAAATGGAATGTTCTCATGTAAAAACATTTACCTAAATAAACTGAGGTAAAAATGTCCTTGGATGCGAAAGAGTTTTTATTTAGCATTGATAATGTAATAATGTAATAATGTTATTAATCTCCCATATACTTCATAAGAGTTTTATTTATCATTAATAATGTAATATTTTTATTAATCTCCCATATACTTCATTAGAGTGTTTATTTAGCATTAATAATGTAATAATGTTATTAATCTCTCATATACTTCATAAGAGTGTTTATTTAGCATAAATAATGTAATAATTGCATTAATCTCCCATATACTTCATAAGAGTGTTTATTTAGCATTAATAATGTAATAGTTTTATTAATCTCCCATATACTTCATAAGAGTGTTTATTTTAGCATTAATAATGTAATAGTTTTATTAATCTCTCATAAACTTCATTAATTAAAAATAACTATTGAGAAGCAAAATGAATGCTACGAGATTGAGACAAGTACACATGAATGTTAAGTGTAGTCATCACACGCACATGCTGTTGTAACTTTTCTGAGAGAGAGAGAGAGAGAGAGAGAGAGAGAGAGAGAGAGAGAGAGAGAGAGAGAGAGAGAGAGAGAGAGAGAACCAGCTGAGGATTAGGAAGCTGACAAGTAAACATAAGTGTTGTGTGTTGGTATCAGTCAATTACTTTTATGAGTTCTCAGAGAAGTGGATAGACAGGCAAACAGACAGACAGACAGACAGAGATAAATACAGTCATGCAAAATCCATAAAGATATAACCTTTACAATGCAAACGGTTTATAAGCTTAGTACACAGTATTTGTAAATAATACATGATACTTGTTGATGGTATTTTCCCTCTGCCAAAACACTCATATCTTTTTCTCGATTTTACATGAAATATTTTCATTTGCTAACTATTTATCTGTATTTTATAGAATGAGTTTTCTGATTTCTAATTAAGCTGTATATGAATATAATTTAACTGTCATCATAGAAAATGTAATGATTGCAATGATTGGACCCAGGACTTGCATATAGACGTATGTCAATGTACCTGATTGTAATAATGACTTGCATATAGACGTATGTTAATGTTATACCAATGACTTGCATATAGACGTATGTTAATGTTATACCAATGACTTGCATATAGACGTATGTTAATGTTATACCAATGACTTGCATATAGACGTATGTTAATGTACCTGATTGCACCAATGACTTGCATATAGACGTATGTTAATGTTATACCAATGACTTGCATATTGACGTATATTAATGTTATACGAATGACTTGCATATAGACGTATGTTAATGTTATACCAATGACTTGCATATAGACGTATGTTAATGTTATACCAATGACTTGCATATAGACGTATGTTAATGTTCCTGATTATACCAATGACTTGCATATAGACGTATGTTAATGTTATACCAATGACTTGCATATAGACGTATGTTAATGTTATACCAGTGACTTGCATATAGACGTACGTTAATGTACCTGATTGTACCAATGACTTGCATATAGACGTATGTTAATGTTCCTGATTGTACCAATGACTTGCATATAGACGTATGTTAATGTTCCTGATTATACCAATGACTTGCATATAGACGTATGTTAATGTTATTCCAATGACTTGCATATAGACGTATGTTAATGTTCCTGATTGTACCAATGACTTGCATATAGACGTATGTTAATGTTCCTGATTGTACCAATGACTTGCATATAGACGTATGTTAATGTTCCTGATTGTACCAATGACTTGCATATAGACATATGTTAATGTTTCTGATTGTACCAATGACTTGCATATAGACATATGTTAATGTTTCTGATTGTACCAATGACTTGCATATATACGTATGTTAATGTTCCTGATTGTACCAATGACTTGCATATAAACGTATATTAATCTTCCTGACTGTACCAATGACTTGTACATACACGTATGTTATGTTCCTGATTGTACCAATGACTTGCATATTGACGTATGTTAATGTTCCTGATTGTACCAATGACTTGTACATACATGTATGTTAATGTTCCTGATTGTACCAATAACTTGCATATAGACGTATGTTAATGTTCCTGATTATACCAATGACTTGCATATAAACGTATGTTAATGTTCCTGATTGTACCAATTGCTTGCATATAGACGTATGTTAATGTTCATGATTGTACCAATGACTTATACATACACGTATGTTAATGTTCCTGATTGTACAAATTACTTGCATATAGACGTATGTTTAAGTTCCTGATTGTACCAAGGGCATGTACATGATTGCACCGGTGGCGCGAGTGATCGAGTGGTCTAAAGCGCTCTCCGATATGGATCACTGCCATCTGCGTGGGTTTGAGTCTCTGATTCGGGCAATGTGGGTAGGTGAGAAAGCTTGCCAATAGCATATCGTGGGTCGGTGTTTCTTTTAAGGGATTTCCTGGGTTGTAACTCTACCATTAATAATGACTGCCATGTATAGCCTATTTTGTGCTGAAAATGGCGTCAAACCCTATTAAAACAACAAAAGCAATATGCACGAAACGCGTATAAGTACTTATGTATATATATGATTCGAACATATACAGAATATGGGAAGTTAGTGGTGGGTGTAAATAATGTGGATGGTGAATTAGTGGTAGGTGTAAATACTGCGGATGGGAAGTTAGTGGTGAGTGTAAATACTCTGGATGGTGAATTAGTGGTGGGTGTAAATACTGTGGATGGTGAATTAGTGGTGGGTGTAAATACTGTGGATAGAGAGTTAGTGTTGGGGGTAAATACTGTGGATGGTGAATTAGTGGTGGGTGTAAATACTGTTGATAGGGCGTTAGTGGTGGGTGTAAAGACTGTGGATGAGGAGTTAGTGGTGGGTGTAAATACTCTGGATGAGGAGTTAGTGGTGGGTGTAAATACTGTGGATGGTGAATTAGTGGTGGGTGTAAATACTGTTGATGGGGAGTTAGTGGTGGGGTAAATACTGTGGATGGTGAATTAGTCGTGGGTGTATATACTGTTGATGGGGAGTTAGTGGTGGGTGTAAATTCTGTGGATGGGGAGTTAGTGGTGGGTGTAAATACTGTGAATCGTGAATTAGTGGTGGGTGTAAATACTGTGGATGGAGAGTTAGTGGTGGGTGTAAATACTGTGGATGGTGAATTAGTGGTGGGTGTAAATACTGTTGATGGGGAGTTAGTGGTGGGTGCAAACACTGTGGATGAGGAGTTAGTGGTGGGGGTAAATACTCTAGATGAGGAGTTAGTGGTGGGTGTAAATACTGTTGATGGTGAATTAGTGGTGGGTGTAAATACTGTTGATGGGGAGTTAGTGGTGGGTGTAAATACTGTTGATGGTGAATTAGTGGTGGGTGTAAATACTGTTGATGGAGAGTTAGTGGTGGGTGTAAATACTCTGGATGGTGAATTAGTGGTGGGTGTAAATACTGTGGATGGTGAATTAGTGGTGGGTGTAAATACTGTGGATGGTGAATTAGCGGTGGGTGTTAATATTGTGGATGGAGAGTTAGTGGTGGGTGTAAATACTGTGGATGGTGAATTAGTGGTGGGTGTAAATACTGTGGATGGTGAATTAGTGGTGGGTGTAAATACTGTGGATGGAGAACTATTGGTGGAGGTAAATACTGTGGATGGTGAATTAGTGGTGGTGTAAATACTCTGGATGAGGAGTTAGTAGTGGGTGTAAATAATGTTGATGGTGAATTAGTGGTGGGTGTAAATACTGTTGATGGGGAGTTAGTGGTGGGTGTAAATTCTGTGGATAAGGAGTTAGTGGTGGGTGTAAATTCTGTCGATGGTGAATTAGTGGTGGGTGTAAATACTGTGGATGGTGAATTAGCGGTGGGTGTAAATACTGTGGATGGAGAGTTAGTGGTGGGGGTAAATATTGTGGATGGTGAATTAGTGGTGGGTGTAAATACTGTTGATGGGGAGTTAGTGGTGGGTGTAAATACTCTGGCTGAGGAGTTAGTTGTGGGTGTAAATACTGTGGATGGTGAATTATTGGTGGAATTAAATACTGTGGATGATGAACATGTGGTGAGTGTAAATACTGTGGATGGTAAATTAGTGGTGGGTGTATATACTGTGGATGGGGAGTTAGTGGTGGGTGTAAATACTCTGAATGGGGAGTTGGTTGTGGGGTGTAAATACTGATGATGGGCAATTAGTGGTGGGGGTAAATACCCTGGATGGGGTGTTAGTGGTGGGTGTAAATACTGTGGATGGGGAGTTAGTGGTGGGTGTAAATACTATAGACATACAGATTAGCCGTGGGTCTCAGTACTGTAGATGGGAGAATAATGTTTCATGTATTTATTGTCAAGAATGATAGCCTTCAAATAATCTGGGTGAATCTAGCAAACAGGAAATTTAAGCTAACCTATGGTCAAATAATAATAATAATAATAATAATAATAATAATAATAATAATAATAGCAATAATAATAATAATAATAATAATAATAATAATAATAATAATAATAATAATAATAAGAAGAAGAAGAAGAAGAAGAAGAAGAAGAAGAAGAAGAAGAAGAAGAAATAGAAGAAGAACTTTGTATAGCGTAGCATCCCTAAGCACTTAACAACATTAGAAAACACATATGACCTAAAAGAAACATATATAACGATATGAATACAAACAAAAGCAAACACCATGACATCCGAAAACATAAAACGTGCTGAAGTTATTTAAGGTTCGAAACGTTATTAGTTCTTTAAGATTGCTCTAGCAGTTGAAATAGGTGAATTTTAAGAGCACTCTTGAAAGAGATCAATATGTCTTTGTGTACAAGTTCAGTGGGCAAGTCGTTCCACATTACTGGACCCTGGTATGCCAAGGAACGTTGTCCATATGACATCGTTTTCATAGTGGAAATAATGAGTATTCAATTTTCAGAAGAGGAGCGTACTTATCTTCCTGGTGTGTACACATGGGTGACGAGGATAGGTATGCTAGACAGGAGTCTGTCAGAGAAGCGAAGCACAGAGAAGAAATGTTGTGTTTGATTCTGGATCGAATGGATAGCCAGTGTAGAGTACAGAGCAGTGGTGAGATGTACTCTAATAACCAGTGTAGGGTACAGAGCAGTGGTGACGTGTACTCTGATAGCCAGTGTAGGGTACAGAGCAGTGGTGAGGTGTACTCTGATAGCCAGTGTAGGGTACAGAGTAGTGGTGAGGTGTACTCTGATAGCCAGTGTAGGGTACAGAGCAGTGGTGAGGTGTACTCTGATTGTGGTACTCAAAGTAAGATCCGTGTCATGTTGTAGGAATTGACAATCTGTGCAGTTATCGAGTTGTCTGTGGTTGGTGGCTGGGGCATGTTTTTCAAGCGATGGACGCAGGCAGTTATCGAGTTGTTCTGCTTGTGGAGGCAAACACGTCGATAGGTCTGCTTAGATGTCATGCATCAGTTGGGTTATATGTATCGTACAGAGGTGATCTGATGCAAGTTGGTTTTATACCACGCAGGACCGTATACTATTATCATCGAGTTTATGAAGAATCCAGTCTAAATTGTGACCATGTTTAAGGGTGAGTTGGTTTACTGACTGTTTGTGGTTGGAAACTCGGAATTGTGATGTGTATAGATTCCCAGGACATTTAATGTGAACGTTGAAAATAAAACGTATGTGTTGTTCAAGTTACCCCACACATTACTAACTGCTGACCAAACATTACCAAATAAAATGAAAATTCGAAAAGGAAAAAGAACAATTTCGTGAGAAAAAATACAAATTAATAAAGTGATATAACTAGAATTGAATTCATGATACAAATGACGTTTTCTTTATTTCTAGATTATGCTTTATTTAGATGTGTCTCAACCACCCCACCACCCAGAAATAAGAAGTTTGTACTGCCCTACCGACCCTAATTTTCTTAATGTAATTAGTACTTTACATCATCCTGACAGTCACAATAGCGACATGCACACAATACAGTCATGAGTTGACTGTCATTTAGTACATCAATATCTGACTTACTGAAAATGTAAAACTCTATACATTAAATAACCACGTTTTGAATGGGTGTGATGTTTTATAATTACATATCAGTGTTTGGGGTACTCTGTGATGTTTTAGAATCACATATCATTGTTTGGGGTACTCTGTGAGAGGGTAGAATCTCGAAGTGTGGAGGGGGTACCTCGTGCTCCTTCGGGAATAACTGGTCTACGATTGGTACCCACCAGGTGCTCACCTCTCACCTTTGGCTCCAAGCAGCTGTAGCGTACGCAGTGGTCAAACCACGGGCAACGGCTAAGACTGGCTGGCTAAACAAGTTTTAGGGTAGCTGACGGGCCTCAAATCCTCACTGAGCTAGGAGCTTGCCTATTCTTGCATGAAAAGCCAGCATTGTCAGATAGGGTGGAAGAGATCAAAGAAGCTGTTCTTTGGCGAGCTAGTCCAGGGCAACCAAAACCAAGGCCACCCTCGCAAGAGACACAAAGACAATCTCAAGAGGCACATCAAATGGGCAGACTTTTCAACCCCACCAGCTAGAGCGTGCTGCCTCAGAAGTTAGTGGCAGGCCATGACCAGAAAAGCCATTTCCACCTTCGAGGTTGACCGCCGCAACCTTCTTGCTACACAACAATCATGGCGTAACCAGAGGGTTGCAAAAGGACGGGAGCAAAGGTAGCTTGATCTGTGTCACGTGTCATACGACTATTTAATTTATAGATTACGGTGTCACGCGCATAACTACTATTTAATGTACAGATTACAGTGTCACGTGCGTAAATCCTATTTAATTTATATCTTACAGTAGAGATATCAGCTTATTTATAAATAGAATGTCAAAAATATGGTTCAGAGACCTCACAGTCACCTGCTAGAGTAGCTTATAAACACAAAACAAGTGAATGATCTAATGATATACGAAACAAATTAATGGCAGAAAGAACAGGTTAGATGTGGCTTAAGAATTTCGAAGCCGTCAGAACAAATTTCACAGACTAAGCGCAAGAACTGGACCTCAAAAGAGACAAGGTTTAGGACCGTTTATTAAAAGAGACAAGTGTTAGGACTGCTTATTAAAATAGGCAAGTTTTAGGAATGTTTATCAAAAGAGACAAGTTTTAGGACTGTTTATTTAAAGAGACAAGTTTTAGGACTGTTTATTAAACTAGACAAGTTTTAGGACTGTTTATCGAAAGAGACAAGTTTTAGGAATGTTTATTAAAAGAGACAAGTTTTAGGACTGTTTATTAAAAGAGACAAGTTTTAGGACTGTTTATCAAACTAGACAAGTTTTAGGACTGTTTATCAAAAGAGACAAGTTTTAGGAATGTTTATTAAAAGAGACAAGTTTTAGGACTGTTTATTAATGAACCAAATGAAAGCAATTGCAATGAGCTCAATGAATATTTGATAGTAAAATCAGAAAAAAGGTCTAAAATAAATAAACCGTTAGTGGAAATGCCCGGTCTCGAACCCTTTCGCATGCAAAGAGAAACTCTCTAACGCTGAGCTATATCCCCGCTTTGATTAGGTTTAAATATATAGCGTTGTTAAATATCGCTACGATACATGCTTATTTTTGTTTCAAAAAATGAACTTTGTATTATAATGAATTACATTTTTTCTTACACCAATAAAAGTTTTCTTAACATAGACTTTTTATCAAAGATTTCTTAGATTAAGAGTTGAGCTTAGGGTTATGTAATCTTACTTCCATTTACGATATCGCGATTTTAAAAGCTTTTTTACACACAGGTGCTCGACGCGAGCTTGATGTCGTAAACAAAACAATAATCTAAAGGAATAAAATCATACAGAATGACAAACCACATTAGATTACCCTCATAACCCATATGGCATGATAGAGACGGTCCCATGTCACAATGGGTCATGGGGGTAATCTAAGGTATTTGTGGCACTCTGTATTATTTTGTTTCCTTTAGATTACTTGTTTCCTTCTTCACATCAAGCCCGCGTCGAGTACCTGTGCTTTCACATAGCTCAACTCATTATCTTATAAATACCGAAAGACTATCTGTTATTATTTCTTCTTCATCAATGTACCTCTTCTACTTCCATATGTGTTTCAAGTTGATTTACCGCAAAATACAAATCAAGTTCATAACATGGTAACAAGTATATGCCAGCTTACAGTAACTCCCCTAGTCCGAGTTTCCGCTGACCCTTGCCACCCCATTTGGACATTCATGTTGGGGTGTAGGGTCAGAGCGCATTCCCTATCAAAACGTTGGAATTCGCCGACTGGTGTCGGCATGGGGTAGCCGCTTACTTGCCGGCCCAGCAAACTTAAACGATCTTTCATCGAGATATACCTGATTGAAATCGATAGGAATATGATTGATTTTCTAAAGAAACAATAAATAGGTCCTTGAGAGCTGATACAAAAAATAGGTCTTTGAGAGCTGATACAATAAATAGGTCCTGAGAGTTGATACAATAAGTATGTCCTTGAGAGCTGATACAAGAAATAGGTCTTTGAGAGCTGATACAATAAATAGGTCCTTGAGAATTGATACAAGAAATAGGTCTTTGAGAGCTGATACAATAAATCGGTCCTTGAGAGCTGATACATTAAATAGGTCCTTGAGAGTTGATACAAGAAATAGGTCCTTGAGAGCTGATACAATAAATAGGTCATTGAGAGTTGATACAAGAAATAGGTCTTTGAGAGTTGATAAATTATTATTAATAGGTCATTGAGAGTTGATACAAGAAATAGGTCTTTGAGAGCTGATACACTAAATCGGTCCTTGAGAGCTGATACATTAAATAGGTCCTTGAGAGTTGATACAAGAAATAGGTCCTTGAGAACTGATGCAATAAATAGGTCTTTGAGAGCTGATAAAATAAATAGGTCCTTGAAAGCTGATACAATAAATATGTCCTTGACAGTTGATACAATAAATAGGTCCTTAAGAGTTGATACAAGAAATAGGTCCTTGAGAGTTGATACAAGAAATAGGTCATTGAGAGCTGATACAAGAAATAGGTCCTTGATAGTTGATACAATAAATAGGTCCTTGAGAGCTGATACAATAAATAGGTCTTTGAGAGCTGAAACAATAAATATGTCCTTGACAGTTGATACAATAAATAAGTCCTTGAGAGTTGATACAAGAAATAGGTCCTTGAGAGTTGATACAAGAAATAGGTCCTTGAGAGCTGATACAATAAATCTGTCCTTGACAGTTGATACAATAAATAGGTCCTTGAGAGTTGATACAAGAAATAGGTCTTTGAGAGATGATACAATAAATAGGTCTTTGAGAGCTGATACAAGAAATAGGTCCTTGATAGTTGATACAATAAATAGGTCTTTTAGAGTTGATGCAATAACTAGGTCTTTGAGAGCTGATACAATAAATAGGTCCTTGAGAGTTGATACAAGAAATAGGTCTTTGAGAGATGATACAAGAAATAGGTCTTTGAGAGTTGATAAATTATCATTAATAGGTCATTGAGAGTTGATACAAGAAATAGGTCCTTGACGGTTGATACAATAAATAGGTCCTTGAGAGTTGATACAATAAATATGTCCTTGACAGTTGATACAATAAATAGGTCCTTGAGAGTTGATACAATAAATAGGTCCTTGAGAGTTGATACAAGAAATAGGTCATTGAGAGTTGATACAAGAAATAGGTCCTTGATAGTTGATACAATAAATAGGTCCTTGAGAGCTGATACAATAAATAGGTCTTTGAGAGCTGAAACAATAAATATGTCCTTGACAGTTGATACAATAAATAAGTCCTTGAGAGTTGATACAAGAAATAGGTCCTTGAGAGTTGATACAAGAAATAGGTCCTTGAGAGCTGATACAATAAATCTGTCCTTGACAGTTGATACAATAAATAGGTCCTTGAGAGTTGATACAAGAAATAGGTCTTTGAGAGATGATACAATAAATAGGTCTTTGAGAGCTGATACAAGAAATAGGTCCTTGATAGTTGATACAATAAATAGGTCTTTGAGAGCTGATACAATAAATAGGTCTTTGAGAGCTGATACAATAAATAGGTCTTTGAGAGCTGATACAATAAATAGGTCATTGAGAGTTGATACAAGATATAGGTCCTTGAGCGTTGATACAATAAATAGGTCATTGAGAACTGATACAATAAATAGGTCTTTGGGAGCTGATGCAAGAAATAGGTCCTTGGGAGCTGATACAATAAATTTCTACATGGAGAATTATTATTTTATATTCCGGATATAGCCTTTTTACGAGTCGGAGAAAATGAACTGGGAGTTAAGATTCCATCTATAGTTCTTAGTGAATTGCAGGAATTATGTTGGAGATTTTTACGTATGGGAGTCAGATATATTCTAATTGGTGTTGTTCTCCCATAGACTAGACCCCAATGGATCTCCGTAGGGCAGTACAACAGAAGAGTGCGTTACATCAATGCCGAGTTATTCATTTTTGTCCAATCAGTTCCTGGATTATTTTTGGTTGGAAACCAAGGTTTCCATCGAAGTCGTCTTCATTCTGATGGAGTTCATTTTAGTTGGAGAGGAAGACGATGGTTTTAAAATTTCAGAATTAACCCTGGCTAGGGGTTCCCTATATCCTTTGTGTGCTCTTTGAGTTGTGTTATTTGTATGTGCTAGATGTATACATATTATATATATACATTGTGTCTTGTTATGATAGCCGTCCTAAATCAAATTTCCCAGTTGTATAATTTTCTCTATTTTTTTTAAACAGACCCCTAAACGGTCCTTGTTTCTTATATATTTAAATTTTAAAACATTTAAATCCTTTTGAATTAGGTACAAAACATGGTGTAATTAAGTTTGTTTTTAAATGGTTGTTACCAACCTTATTGTTTTAGTGCTTGTACTATTATGTTCCATGTTTTGTAATCTTCCTTATTTATCCAATAGGACTACTTAGATCGAAACTTGATCTGTACATTTTTTATTTTATTTGTGGGTCACCAGTCTCGATCTTTTTTCTCCGTCCTTTGTTTATTTATTTTATTTATTCTACTCCGTTCCTAAAATCATTTATTAATTTTCCCATGTAAATATGGGCTTTCTGTATAGTTCGTATGAACTACAGAGTATACATCATATTGGGTCACCAGTGACTTGTATGAGAGCATGCACGTGCAGTAGGTGGCTGTCTTAGTATGCTATCTAATGTATTTAAAACTGTGTTGTTCTGTTGATTTCTCAAGGTGAGTATTTCGCAACTTTTCCACGAGCCTTCCCACTTCGCGTAGCGCCATGTGGTATCGCCTCGTGATCTCCTTACTGATACTTATCCTCTTGAGGGTCCTGTTTCCCTTCTATCTAACATTTTTTTTTCTGTAACAATTACCTGTCCACATGCTCTCATATTCCTAACTATGTAATCTGCTATTTCATCCCGTAGTTTAGTGTTATAAATCAGATCAAAATAAAAAATTTGATTGTTATTGTATTCCTGTGTATTTTTAATTTTTCCAATGATTTCAATTCTTTCTGTTTTATTTTGTATCATAATTAGTCATAGTATGAATATTTGTAAAAGGTAGATTTTTACACAATGGACATTTAATGATGATGATTTGAAAGTGTACTGGGCTAGTCCTGCATATAGGATAAACTTGACCATGCTAGTTAGAACGAACTAACATAATATCAAAACCTCGAAATAGTATGCGTGTGTGTATTTGTCTCTATCAAAATGTTTTTGTTTTGCTGTGTTTTTAAGACAGATGGACCTTAAGTAACTATGTTTTGATTATATTTGTTGTTGTTGTTGCTGTTGTTGTTGTTTTATTTGAGAACAACTATGGCACAGCAGAAGACATGACGATAGGGTTTCTGTTGTTAAAAGTAGTTCTGAGCGCGTGGACACCATGACTGAGACGATTGGACTGAGATGACTAGACTGAGATAAGAAAAGGTTATCAAAACAGCTAGATTTCTCTGTCGCTTGGATGGATAAAGATAGGCCAAACCAGTATATGTAAATGCCCTGCCATGGATGTTTAAGAGGTAAGTTCAAGTAAGTTAAAGCTATGTAAATACTTAGAATCTTGTTTAAGTTTAAGATTAGGCAGGTTCAAACCACTTTTATTCTTGTCATATTGTAAGGAAGTTTTACACAATTTTTTTATTCGTTTCCAAATGAATTGGTAGATTGGAAATTCTATCTTTTGAATATAGTGTAATTCAAAATCAATTATGTTAAATTCATGCCATATACAATTAAAGAGATATGTTTTGGCTATATGTATTTTTTCCATGAATAAGAAATCCCTGGTGTTCCAAATGTCTTTATGATATTGTATTTTATCTAAAACTTCTTTTAAGTTCTTAGCTTTATTATTTTTACCTAGGAATACACCTACAATTTTAACATAAGGTTTTATTTTTTCTTTGGTAAGTGTCAAATATCTTTTATATTTCCATTCGCCAATTAAGAGAATTTCAGTTTTATCTTGGTTAAGTTCTGATCCAGATGCTTGACTAAAATATGTGTATTGTCTAATTAGGTTATTATAAGAATTATCAATTGTAATAAAATTTAATGCGTCATCAGCATGTAGGAAGGTGTTTGTTTGTCTAGGCATATTATATATTATAACACCTGTACTATTAGGTATCATAACACCTGTAATATTCTCATCATTTTTATTTGTCTAGGCATATTAGGTATCGTGACACCTGTAATATTCTCATTATTTTTGTTTGTCTAGGCATATTAGATATCATATTAGGTATCATAACACCTGTAATATTCTCATTATTTTTATTTGTCTAGGCATATTAGATATCATAACACCTGTAATATTCTCATCATTTTTATTTGTCTAGGCATATTAGGTATCATAACACCTGTAATATTAGGTATCATAACACCTGTAATATTCTCATCATTTTTATTTGTCTAGGCATATTAGGTATCATAACACCTGTAATATTCTCATCATTTTTATTTGTCTAGGCATATTAGGTATCATAACACCTGTAATATTCTCATCATTTTTATTTGTCTAGGCATATTAGGTATCATAACACCTGTAATATTCTCATCATTTTTATTTGTCTAGGCATATTAGGTATCATAACACCTGTAATATTCTCATCATTTTGAATTGAAATATTGAGAGTTTCTATTCCAATTATATACAATAATATTATGAATTGATTTTTTAGTAAAATTAATAAGATTGCAATTTTCTTTAAATAGTATTATTAAAGTAATGTTTTATGCATTTATAGCAAAACGTTGGCAACGTACATCATTAGCTATACGAATGTACATTATTGTGTGGAAATAGGTTATGAAGCAAAAATCAGTCATCCCCTAAGTCTTATCAGTAAAACATAGAACAAGCTTCCGTGCCGACGTAAATAAAGAATGGTTCTTAACTATTGATAGACAGTCGTTTCAACAAAATGGTTCTTATCTAAAGATTGACAGACATTACAGCTGGCTTAATATTTTAACTTGTTCCTGGTTTAGAAAATTTAACGAATTATCATATTTGGATCTAACTAGTGCCAACGAACTACAAATCTGAGTTGTACCTTATGTCAGATGACGTCAAATTAAGCCGGTTTTGACCAGGAGAAACTGATTTTTACCTGATGAGAATGAACATCTTTTTCCACGCATTTAAGGGTCAGGTCAGTTCCGTACCGACAAAGAAAATAGATGTTTGTCTTCTCATTGCAGGTAAAATAATTGTATATGTCGTAATTCCTTTAGAAATAAGTATTTTTAATGTTTGTTATTTTAATAGTAACATTGTTATGTTAGCAGCACTGTTCACTTAATACTTTTATTTATAATATATTGTAACGGAATGTTTAAATGTTCTAAATAATTTATATTTAATTATATTTATGTACTTTTTATTGTAAGGTTGAGATTGCTACCAACTTCATGTTTAGATTTAATGTTGAAATAAAGTATTCTTTAAGTAAGAAAGAATATTATCTAGCAATATATTTTAAATCTATATTATATTTTAAAATAAGTAAAATGTATTTCTTTAAATTAATTGTTACATTAACTAGAGTAATTACATCTTACACTTTTGGTTATCTTGAAATTGATTGAGAATTAACTATTTGTATAATATTCTAAAATGCAGAAGTTATACGAATAAATGAAGTTGGAAAGCTTGAAAATGGGAAAATATAATATGTATTGCATGAACTTTTATTATAAAGTTTTTAGATGTGTTTCTAGAATGTAGTCAATATATTTGTGTTGTTTGATTAAATAAAGGTCAGTTCCGTACCGACAAAGAAAATAGATATTTGTCTTCTCATTACAGATGTAGTACAGCTGGTTTATCATCGCGGCGGCGGCTATCATTTCAGATATAGCTGGTAGCTGGCGAATATCATTTCAGTGTAGCTGTCTTATCATCGTGGCAGCACGCTTTTAAAAGGGCCTGAATTCTTTCCCCCCTCTCTCTCTCTCTCTCTCTCTCTCTCTCTCTCTCTCTCTCTCTCTCTCTCTCTCTCTCTCTCTCTCTCTCTCTCTCTCTCTCTCTTTCACCATGGATATTGACGCTCCTTAACATACGAGTAATTTCTTTCTCATAGCAAGAAATGAGAAGAAGGTTATGAAAAGCTAATCACAACATGCTACACAACAAGAACATTTCATAACAATAACATAGAAACTGGACAGCCCTTTCTAACTGATCTTGTGACAGGGAATGGATCCGTATGAGCACCATTTATTTGTATTTTAGATTTAATTTGGTTATATAAAATCTTAATCCATTTAATAAAAGTTAGGCAAAAGCCATTTTTATTAAGTGTTTCAATAATGAAGTTGATCTCAATTTTATCAAAGGCTTTTTCTTGATCGAATAAAATTAAAGCACCACTTTTTTGGTTGTTTTCCATATATTCAATAATGGTTTTAATGGATAAAATATTATCCGAAATTTGTCTCTTCTTTTCCCCACAAGATTGGTTTTCCATTATTAATTCACTGAGAGTTATAGAAAGTCTATTAGCTAGAATGCTTCTTAGTATTTTCTAATCTATATTCTGTAAGGAGATTGGTCTCCAATTTCTTAAATCTGTAATGTCTTTTTCTCTTTATACAATAGTGTAATCATTCCTGTTCTCATAGTGTCAGTCATTATTTCTGTATCAAGTATTTTGCTATATAACTTTTGTAATATTGGTAATAAAATTATTTTAAACTTTTTATAAAATTCTGCACTTAATCCATCAATACCTGGAGCTTTATTTTTAGATAATTTGTCAATCGCCTTTTCTATTTCATATATGTCTATGTTTTGGTCACAGAGGTCTTTATTTTCATTTGAAATAATTGGTAAAGTAATTTTGTTTAGAAATCCATGAATTGTCTTTGTAGATATATGTTTACTTTGATACAAATTCTTGTAGAAATCTTTTACATATTTTAAATTATCTTTCTTTACTTCAATAATAGTATTATTTTTCTTAAGTTTTGTTAAGGCTTTGCATTGCCTTTTCTAAATTCTTCTTTTTTGTATATTTTCTTTCCAATATTATAAATATCATGATAAAGACCAGATCATTGTTTCTCTCCATTAGTTTTATATTTTTGTAAGTCTTCTAGAACTTTTCTAGTTTTAACTTTTTGATCATCAGAAATACTTATATTTTCCAAAATTCTTTTACATTCATTTTCAATATTTTTTTTGTTTTTACTCTGTAGTCTAGAGTATTTTTGGCCAAATAAAAATAATACTATTATTGAAGAAAAGAAAAGATATTTTAAAATATATAAAATATTTTTAATTTTAATTTTAATTTTAATTTTAATTTTAATTTTAATTTTAAATTTCTCCCATGATTTTAAGTCTTCTAATGCAAAAGTTTCAATTTCATTTTTTATCTCTAAATTTAGTTCAGGTAAATTTAAAATACTATTGTTTAATTTGCAATAGCTTTCCCCATTTTACAAAAGTATATGTTTTGTATTCTAGAGTAATTATGTTATGGTCTGCTGCCATAATATCTGAAATATCACATTTTAAAATATTTTGATTCTTTTTAAGTACATAGTAATGATCAATTATGTACTTTTTCATTTGTATTATGAAGTTGAAAAGTATATTTAATTACATTTGGGTGTAGATAACGAAATGCATCTACAATATTATTATTGTAAATAAAGTCATTGAGTAATCTTACTTGTTGACTGTATTTTTTAAGATTTGATATATCAAAATTTTCTTTACATGCAATAAAATCTCCATGGGGGGGGGTGTTGGTCCTCGGTACTCTCCCCAGCACAACAGCTGGTTCGAGTTGATTGAGGAAACACCGTCGGTTAGCCAATAGTGTCTTAAGATGGTGTACTGTTTTCCCTGTCCACGCCATGAGTGTAGGAATAATTTATATTTCTGTGTTATTTATTTTATAAGTATAAATTTTATAAAACTTTTGTGACGGTTAATCTTTGTTTTGCTCATCAAATATGTCAAAGTTAAATTACCCACTAAGGAATTCAGGCTGATAATACTCTCAATCACATGTAAGAGCTAACTTGCGATGTATATTCTCAACACGAGCTGAAGAGAATACTGATTTCTTTACATTCTGATTCCTGAACTTAGGATCGTACTCTCGTCTTGAACTTAGGATCGTACTCTCGTCCTGAACTTAGGATCGTACTCTCGTCCTGAACTTAGGATCATACTCTCGTCCTGAACTTAGGATCATACTCTCGTCCCATAGAGCTACCTAGCTCCAGGGTCAATTTCCTCTCCTTTTTGATGTAAGGTTTATTTATATAATTACCCAGTTCACTTTGCTAGAGTCATTTGTCCATTATGTGTGAATTTTGTATTTTAATTAGTATGTTGTAAGATGTAAATGTATGGACAGCACTAATTAAATCATATTATAGACTTGTAGAACTATGTAATATTTATATGTGAAATTTTGAATAATTTAAATTTAAAAATAAAAGATAAGATATTTAAAGTTCTAATAGTGCATTTTATTTAAATAGGTTATGTGTATTTGTTTTCTAATAGTTATTTTAATGCCGTGACATTTGCCCAAACTTTATGTCTAATAGCGTTGTGTTTTAATGTTGTTCAATCGGTTGTCCATTTACGTAGCAGTTGTATCCCTTTAATCAAATTAGTCTAACTTAGACTGTTTTATAAAACCTCAGAATGATTGTAAGCAATACATTTTAAAGAGTTCCTTTAATTATTGTATTTTTTGCTATATTAGCACAAATCAACATAGAGTAAAGTAAATAAAATCATAGCTGTAGGTATGTTGTGGCAAATTGAAATTTACATCCTTTAAGTAATGGCCAAAAATAATATAGTGTTTGGTTGTTGAAATAAATTTAAAATAGTTTAGAGTAAACTGTTGAGTGATTGTTAGATAGTACATTTGTAGAACCTTGGTTCTATTTGTAAATATTCAACTTTAGAGTGTATTAGTACAGGAAGCGAGATGAGAGAAAGAAGAAGGAATGAAAGGGAATTTCTCCACAGTTCTTTATTTATACCTGTAGAGGGCAGCATGAGTACTGTGTATATGAGGCACACAGTATGAACTCAGTTGTAAAAAGTTTTTATGTCAAATATGCGTCTTTTGCTTGTGTTGTTGCGAGGCTTGATTCTGATCATCATCTTTTGGATACATGTAGGATTCCTGCTGGTGTAACAGTTTCTTTTTATGGAATCCCAGGAGCATGGATTAGTAAATTTTTTGATAGATTTCTACCCAGGCCCTTGCCTTATATCATCTTTTAACAAATAGGGGAGAATGAGATCGGGTTTAAATCTCACCCTGAAATTCTTGAGGATTTCGAGATTAGTGTAAAACTATTTGAACTTGGGGATAAGGCATATTTTAGTTGGAGCTTTTTTGCCGAGAAGACGACCTCGAGGTGTGACGGTTGGACAATACAACCGTCGCGTGCGGTGGATTAATAACGAAATGGCACGGTACGCAAGCACCATCCCTGGGTTGTACCACGACGGTGGTCAACTTATTTGCAGAGGAAAAAAGTGGTTGTTACAAAAAGTTTAAATATTATTAATACTCTGTAATCATTGTTGTTTAAAATGTTATTAAGTGTAACATCTTATCAAATTTATTTTTGTTTGTAGTAGTATGGTCACGTGTCTGTTTTACTATGGTTCTTATGAATGGAATTCCAACAGTCACGTGGTAATGTAAGTGCGTAATTATGTTTGTTGATAGTGTTTAGTCAAGTGGTGTTTATACTACTATAGTCCGTGAAGAGAAATCAGTCACGTGGTAGCACTATAGCTCCAGGCGTCTTAATGAAGTCATCTAGAGGTCAAATTTGGTTTTGGTTTAGCCTATGTAATGTATATATTCGTATTTGGTTTTCGGTCCAGCGTATAGATTTGGGTCAAGCTGTAAGACTCTTATAAAGTGTAGAGATAATTGCACAATGAAAACTACACCCATAGTCAGCGGCGACACCGAACAAGCAACATGTTATTGACAGCGCTAGAGGCGGATATTATACCCCAACCAGCTATACAGGCCATCTGGCCATACACCACAATTAATTTTACTATATGTTCTCTACATATATTTCTCAGCACTGACCTTTCCACAGTGTGACAATCAATACAAATCATATGAAAATCTAAAATAACCCCAAAGATGACTTCACGGTGAAATTCTTGTCAAGGGTTGACCGGCATTTTTTTGAGCTGCTGCACTGTAAACATAACAGCATGTACACAGACCACATATTTCACTTCCGGATCATTACCAAGGCCTTATTACTCCATGTGCACTGTCGCCAAATTACACACTGACAACCACTCTCTCTGCTCATATTCTCAAGAATAAGCAATTACCTTTAAATCCCTACCAAATATGCATCAATATAACTCTTCTATCACCACCAAAATGAGAAAGGAAAAAAAGTTCTAAAAATAGACTGGAACTACATTCGTGGGTACTGAACTGGAAGTATTAATTGTGATGTGATTCCATCTATGGCATTGGACTGGACCAGGCTACCAACTGGAGCCTAAGAGCAACAGGGCAGCGTACGACCCTACTGCTTATATGGGATAAAGGGGAAAAGGAAGAAAAGTCAAAATCAGGAGGGAAGCCCAAGTACAGAGGGAGAAGGGGTCCAAAATGGCGGCGGGAAACCGAACCAAAGCGGCGGCGGGAAACCGAGCCCACTCCACCCACCCCTCCACGTGCTGCTCGGGAAGACACGTGCTCCGTCGAACCACAACGAGATTCACCTGTACATGAGAGCCAAACAAATCTTCTCGAAGCTCTACGAGTAGTAGAACAAAAATTACAGTACTGCATACAGGGAAAACCACAGACGAAGGAGGTGGCCACGTCAGCAATGGAACCGGTACTTGTAACTACAACATCACCACCAGAACCAGCCCCTAAGAAAAAAGATTAAGGGAAGGGGAAAAAGAGGGTCATTATAACTTCTACACCCTCCACAACTCTACTAGGTTTGGCAATAAACTTGGAAAAAAAGTTTGAAGAGACCACTACTACTTCAGAGGGGAAATGGGAATCACCGGTCAAAACAGCAAGGATGCCGAAAGAAGATAAGGGAAAACTTATGGTGAAGCACTGCAATGACCTTGGCCTCTCAAAACTTCTAGAAAATAAAAAGAAGGCAACAAGCTTCATCTCAGCGGTGACGTATATAGGGTTTAGGTCATTACAGACTTCACCACCTAGAACTCCGCAATGGCTCTATGCGATTAAACTCTTGACCAGTTATTACTATGACGTCTTTGAAGAACGCCCCTTTCACCAACTCTTCGACGCAGCGGCCTTCATCGCCCCCAGGCATGGACTATACTTTCCTAGAATAACCCGGGAGGAAGAAAAAACCGCCGCCCAAATAGTGGAGAGGGAGGGACGACGTGGTACTTTTCAATTCGAGGAGTACCAGCCCTATTAAGGGCAAATTGCCATATTTTAATATCATAATAGGGGACTCATTTGGTTACGAGTACCCCTCTTTGACTAACTATCTGGCCCTGAAAAGACTAATTTGACCTTATTGGCACCGCCTTCAACAAATTTATGACCAAAATCCCCTACCATTGACTACACTATTATGTGTCGCTTAGACACTTTACTTTAAATATAGTAGGGACTTTCACATGTACGCTTATGTACTAGTCCCTTTTAGATAGGAAGATAAATAAAAATTTTACAACTCAGATATTTGGATAATTGCATAGGTGGCTTACACATTATTGGTTGCTAGGCTGTCCATTAGTACAACTGGACTGAATTTGATGTACATGAGCGTGCTTGGCCTTGCACTCCCTTGCTTCCTGCTGCAGTAATTTCTCGTGCTTGCACGACCAAACTACGCAGACACAGGCGATATGAGTAAAACTATTTTTCCTGCCATTGCAGATGGATAGGCAACTACAAAATACTGATTGGGTGGGTGTGTGTAGGTTCCATTCCTACCCACCAAACGGCCTTACATTCACACAGTGGCAGTTCAATAATCGCCCCGTTGTGACGGCCCAATTAATAAGTGTTCACTGAACACATAAACGCCTGAAGGGTGTGTGGCACGATTCCCACCCTGAGGATAATTAAATAACCTTCTATTGAAGGATAAAACGGTGATAAGAGTCCTCGGAACGGATCACCTTAAACAAATTATTCAATTCAATTCACAATGAAAACACGCACCACAACTGGCGTCATACAGCTAGCCATTTGGCTTTCCAGAGAGTTACGCGATCCCATTGCACAAAACACAGTGTTTTTTTAATGTTAAGACATTTTAAAATTAAACTTTATTTAGTGTAACAACCTATTATCAAATTAATATTATTTGTGGAGTAAGAATAGAAAAAGAAGGAATAGAACAGAAAAATTCTCTGCTACATGCGTTGAAATCCGTTGTGGAATTAAAGGATTTCCTTAAAGCGAGTCATAATGATCCTACATCCTACAACTTGTGTCATACAACTAGCCATGTGGCTATCCGGTGCATTATGCAATCCCATCATTTAATCCCACTCACTTCCAGAACCTTTAAAATATATGTTTATTAAAGGATAGAGAATAAGATTAATTTTAGTTTTTGAAATGATAAATTCCCTAGTATTTTATTTCTTATTGCTATTATTTCAGTTATATAATTAGTAATTTCCTCGTAAAGTTTTTTGATCATTTATATTATTAGTATACAATAGAGCATTTTCTTCAAATACTCCATTTTGGATTTTTATCTTGTTTATAATCTGTTCTCTTTCAAATTTAAAAATATTAAATTGTAGTATTAAATGATATTTACTGTCTTTAAATTTTTTACACAAACTACAGTTTGGTATTGTAGGAATAAGTTTTCTTTTGAAGGCCAGTTCACATGTCCACCAAATAACATGCAAGTAGTTAAACATTGTATTAAATTTATAAAATAATTTTATTTGAGACCAATTTTTCCAAATTTTTTGCAAATTCAGATGAGCTAGTCTTTTTTTCCACCTGGTGTTTAGGTAAGTTAGTCTGTTTAAGTAATTCATATATTTCTGAGTGTTTTGTAAAATTCCATATTAAATCAGAGTATTTGTATTTCTTTAGGGTCATGTTTTGTCTATATAAGATTGTTGGGGGATTTAGGGTTTTAAAAATTTTGTTGTTATTGTATATATTTTTATTATGTGATAAAGATAAGCCAAACCAGTATATGTCTTCATGATTGAAAGTCGAGGCATAATCGCTGAGATTCTCATAATATTGTGATTTATATATGTCTGTAGCTGGAGCATAAATATTAATTAGATTTGTTTTATATATTTTAATATCAGTCTACCTTTACGATGACTAGGAGTTTCATGTAGTTTTCAATTCCAGTTTTGTCAATGTCATGTGAGAAATATTTAGTCTAGGTCCTGTGTACAAGCTGCTCTTTACGGAGTTTATACCAGCACACAATGCGATGTAGTGTTAACAGTTTGTTTACCGTTATCTATATAGCTGCTATGTAAGAGGGCGTGAAAGTAGGTTTGCGGTCAACAGCTTTTAAAAGTTGCATTTTTACTAAGAGTGTATGATTTTAGGGGTATTAGGTACTGGTAGGTTAGGGTTCATGCTGTTTAGTCCCCGAGTTTTGCAATATGGCAAAAAGGGACAATATATATAGGGGTATATTTATGTGTTGTATTGGTATAATGAATTGTAGGGGTATAATTATGTGTTGTATTGATATATTGAGTGCTAGGGGTATAGTTATGTGTTGTATTAGTGTATTGAGTGGTAGGGGTAAAGTTTTTTTTATTATTGTGTGGTGTATTGAGGTGTAGAGGTATAGTTTGTGTTGTATTGGTATATTGAGTGGTATGGGGTATAGTTATGTGTTCTATTGGAATATTCAGTGGAAGAAGTGTTATTATGGGCTGTATTGGTATATTGAGGGGTAGGGGTATAGTTATATGCTGTATTGGTATATTGAGTGGTAGGGATCTAGTTATTTGTTGTATTGGTATGTTGAGTGGTAGGGGTATATTTATGTGTTCTATTGGTATATCGAGTGGTAGGGGTATAGTTATGTGTTGTATCGGTATATTGAATGGTAGTGGTATAGTTATGTATTGAATTGTTGTATTGGGGGTAGGGATATAATTATTTGTTGTATTGGTATATTGAGGAGTAGGGGTATAGTTATGTACTCTGTTGGTTAATTGAGTGTTAGGGGTATAGTTATGTGCTGTATTGGCATATTGAGTGGTAAGGGTATAGTTTCATGTTGTATTGGTACATTGAGGGGTAGGGATACAGCTACATGTTGCATTGGTATATTGAGTGGTAAGGGTATAGGTCTGTGCTATATTGGTTAATTTAGTGTTAGGGGAATAGTTCTGAGTTGTATTGGCATGTTGAGTGCTAGGGGGATAGTTATATGTTGTATTGGTATATTAAGTGGTAGGGGTATAGTTATGTGTTGTATTGGTATATTAAGTGGTAGGGGTATAGTTATGTGTTGTATTGGTATATTGTGTGGTAGGGGTATAGTTATGTAATGTATTGATGTATTGAGAGTTAAGGGTATAGTTATGTCTGCTATTGGCATAATGAGTGGTAGGAGTTTAGTCATGTGCTCTTTTGGTCTACTGAATGTTTGGGGTATAGTTATTTCTTATAGTGGTATTTTGAAGGTAAGGGTATGGTTATTTCTTATAGTGGTACATTGAGGGGTAGGGGTATAGTTATGTCTTATAGTGGTGCATTGAGGTGTAGGGGTATTGTTATATGGTGTATTGGTATATTGAGTGGTAGAGCTATAGTTATGTGTTGTATTGGTATATTGAGTGGTAGAGGTATAGTTATACGTTGTATTGGTATATTGTGGGGTAGGGGTATAGTTATCTGTTTTATTATATATTGAGTAGTAGGGGTCTAGCCATGTGTAGTATTGATATATTGAGAGGTAGTTATAGGTAGGTATAGTTATGTGATGTATTGGTGTATTGAGTGGTAGTGGTATGGTTATGTGTTGTATTGGTGTATTGAGTGATACGGGTTTTGTTATATGGCGTTTTGTTATATTGAGTAGTAGGGGTATAGTTATGTGTTGTATTGGTATATTGAGGTGTAGGGGTATGGTTATGTGTTGTATTGGTGTATTGAGAGGTAGGGGTATAGTTATATGTTTTTTTTTTGTATATTAAGTGGTACGGGTATAGTTATTTGTTATAGTAGTATATTGAGTGGTAGGGGCTATCTATGTTTAGCATTGGTATATTGAGGGGTAGGGGTATAGTTATGTGATGTATTGGTGTATTGGGTGGTAGTGGTATGGTTATGTGTTGTATTGGTGTATTGATAGGTAGGGGTATAGTTAGATGTTGTATTGGTATATTGAGAGGTAGGGGCATAGTTATGTGTTGTATCGGTACATTGAGGGCTAGGGGTATAGTTCTTTACTATTTGTGTGTGTTTGTGTGATTATAATTTATAACATTGCTTTAAAAAAATGCAGTGATATCGCTACGATGCATGCAGTGACACAGTTTATAGTGATGTCTAGCACTGATTCACCATGCCGCAGACATGTAGTATGATGTCCCACCCATTCACATTATCCTGACACCAGGCTGACCGGTCCTAACTCTAATCTCTTAATGCTGAGAGCCAAGCAAGGCACCTGTTAGTAACATTTTTGTATGTCTTTGGTATGACTCGGTTGGGATCAAACCGATGATTTCCTGCTTGTGCAGCGGACGCTCTAACCACGAGGCCACCGCAATGGTATATTTATTATTTGAAATATCTTCCAGGGTCCAAATAAACTTGTAGCAATCAACCTGTATTAATGTCGGTATAAATTCGATACTCAGAATGCTGGGAATTCTGGTACAACTTGTCGTTTATTCTTGTTGAGGTAAATTCATTTAAAATGGGAAGATATAACCAGATCAAACAATTGTTAGGGGTGGGTGGTTACATGTCAGTCTGTTAATTATGTACTCATGCATACATGCAATGTAGAAGTTTGTATTATTTCACATCAGATCTGTGCATAATCAGAGTTCTTTGACACATCATGAGTTCGTTATCTGTGTAAATGGAGACACCCTACATGGTCATTACTATGATTCCAACTTCATTTTAGTCTTAAGAATATTCAATACTATAATAAGATGTTACAAAAATGAATTATGTTTCAGTAACGCTATAATGGTGGTTGTTAATGAAATAATTCTAATTACTTTTTTTTTACATATTTATAAATATGATACTTTCATCACCATGCATCCATAAACCTCTTAGCAATACTTTCAGGTCTAAGTCACATGACCTTATAAATTACATGAATCCTTCACTTGTAGATGTGATGACTCAGCAGTTCACAACATAGATCTTATCTGTCGATCTATATAAATATTTGGATTTTTTCTAATCATAATTAACAATTAATAAATCCAGCTATAATTACATTTTTAGGTCACCAGACTGATGGCCAAATGGACTTATGGTATATACAGCTATCATGTGTTATTTTGTATTCATCAATTGCTTCTTATCATTTCCTAATAGTATATTTTAAAAATTTACTAAACTATTCAATTGAACATTTATTTAATTTGAATAGTCATGGTAATCTGACAGTTTTAAATTCTTCTATCTTAAACGTCAAGGTATTGATATTTCTATATCCATGCTGTAGCCCTGAAACTGTTTAACAGGAAAACTGCAAGTGCGTGTGTTGACTACCATGTTTTATGTAATTTCTCAAAGTCAATTTCAAGTGAAAAGCAAATGTAATGCCGTGTTAAATTATGATATGGTTATTGAGGCATGTGTTAAATTGTAAAAAAAATTATATAAATTAATTAAATTAAACAAATGTCCATCCTTCTGTTTCATTTACTTGTCTAGCCAATAACAGCTAGGGTCATTGAAAGAAGTTATGAATAATCAAAAACACAAGATATGTAACTTTTTTCTTCTGTTTTTCCTTAGTTATCAGTTTTAAACTATTGAAGATGTTATAATGACACTTGAAAAAAAATTTATATTCAGAGATACTATAGCCAAGACTTAAGTCTCAATGTTAAGGTCACAGACAGGAAATGTTTAATGAAACAAGGAGAAAAACCCCTGGACCCAGTCTAACCTGTAAATTATTGCTTTTCTGTTAATAAATTTAATGCAGTGTTATCTTAGGAAGTCATACTCAGTTCTTTAAAGGTGTAGGAGTATGTTTTGAAATTACAAATTACCTCATTTTTTCCCAAACTCGCTCTACTGATCATGAAGTGATGACTCGGACAATCTGAAGACTGATATGTGTGTGAGTGTAACTTTTCTCTACCAATTACAAATTACCTCATTTTTCCCAAACCCTCTCTACTGATCATGAAGTGATGACTCGGACAATCTGAAGTCTGATACGTGTGTGGGTGTAACTTTTCTCTACCAATGTGCATAGACTTACGGTATGTATACAAGAAGATTTTAAAACTGTGAGTGTGAGAGTTAAAGGTTTGAGAAAATGCTGGAAAGGAAATAAAGTAAGGTACAAATTTTAATTTTTTGTCTCTTTTACTGATGACAATAAAAATATCAACACATCTTGTTGACATCTTGTCATTACTCCTTTGATTAATAACACCTTATATTACACATCATGTTTCTTTACATCAGACTAAAATATCTGAGCCGCAAAGAAATCTTTGCCCATAAGGCTCCTTTTCTGGAATACCCGTGTGCAACAAATCAACTACAAAAGCTGCTTGGTGTGCTTTGGGAAATATTGTTACCTGTTTATATACAGATTTGTTAGAAGAATATGAATACACATAATATTAAAGGTTTTTTGTCACTTTTAGGCATTCATAATATATATATATATATATATATATATATATATATATATATATATATATATATATATATATATATATATAGCCGGAAGTATGGGCAAATACAGTAAATCCAACCCTGGAAGAAATACTTCTTGCCAATCATGCAATCAATTAGAAGATCTATCACATGTCCAGCATATAGAGTAGCAAGAAATAAACTGGCAAGCTCTCTTATTAAAATAGGCTCGAGCATAGCCTACCCATCATTTCTTAGTATCACGAACCCTAATCCCAACCTAACTGCAGAACTGATCCTATTATTCCTCCGGGAAATAGACAAGTCTGACAGTATTTAATACTGCACCCCATTTCAATTGTCCCTACCCAACCACTTATTTTTAAATACCGGACGACATTATCCTAAATTATATTCGGGGGATTAAATTATTGGGTGTATCACCTTCCTTCCAATGCAGTCTCGTTCCGCCTTTGCCTCTTCTGCTTCCGACGGTTGGTATCAATTAATTAGCATAACATTGTGCAATAATGCGTGGGGATGTGGCACTATTCCGTCCCCCGAAACAATTAATTAGCTCTTTTGGGGCATTAAACAGACGTAAATGCCCAATGGGCGAAAACGTCTTAAATCCAATTAATCAATCAATCAATATATATATATATATATATATATATATATATATATATATATATATATATATATATATATATATATATATATATATATATATATATATATATATATATATATATATATATATGATGTGACGATTTTACCCCAACCCCTTGTATGTAGGTATAAGTAACTATAACTTGTGATTCTGACTGGCCTTGTACATGTATAAATTGTAGGTCTGCCTGACCCAGCTGTGATGTTTCCAATTGTTCTAAAAGTTAGCTAATCCCCTTACGTAAGATGGTCTTTGTTAGCTCTCGAGGGGAGAGGAGACTGTGTCCATCGCGGACGTGTGACGTAACCACATCAAAGGACAGGACAGCGTCAAATAAGAAGGCTGTAACAATTGATAGACACACAGACAGACATTCGGATGTTTGACAGTCGAACGACTGACCAGAGTCGATCGCCCTCCAATCGAAATGCGATGTGGGTGGGACTTTATTCGAAAAGTTTTAGATAAAACCCAATGTTTAGTAGGAATTAGTCATTCATTCAGTCATTCATCACATTCAGGCAGTGGACACCGAGCTGACAAGACCGGGACAGCGGCTATCCAGAGTGAGCATGGCGGCAGTGAGGTAAATCCTGCCAATTAGGAGTGCTTAAAAGAAAATGCACCCGTATGAGCAGGAAGAAGCTGTAGTGTATGAGATATACTCCACTACATGAAAAGACTTCACCACTGAACTACGACCAGCCACCAGAAGGTAGACTGCTGCAAAATCCCTACATGCTGACCAAGAAATGGCGCCACGTAGAAAAACCAAAATGGCCGCCCAAGCACGAGGCACAACGAGGCGTCACTACTGCTTGGGCAAAAATGGAGGGACATCTCGTGGAAGCAGAAAACATTTCCACAAACCACTTCTCAGCATAGTAGACGATATAACTTAACCAGCCAGAAGGGAAACAGGAGGATACAGAAGTCGATGCTGTGTCTTCCACCTTCTGCACCCCGAGTCGAAGACAGCGGAGCAAGAAGTCGGAGATACATTGCCATTTCACTGTACTGAATAATAGGGGACTCATTTGGCTTAGAGTACCCCTCTTTGACTAACCATTTGGCCCTGAAAAGACAAATTTGACCTTTTTGGCACTGCCTTCAACAAATTTATGACCAAAAATTACCTACCATTGACTACACTTTTATATGTCGCTTAGACATTTTTAATTTTAAATACATAGGGATTTTGTATGTACGCTCATGGTACTAAATCCCTTTATCTGCTAGGATGATTAATAAATATTTATAACTCGGATATTTGGCTAATTGCACAGGTGACTTACACATTATTGGTTGTTAGGCTGTCCATTAGTACAACTGGACTGAATTTGATGCATGAGCGCGTGCTTGGCCCTTTGCCTCCCTTGCTGCCTGCAGCAGTTAATTTACGTGCATGCACGCCCAATAACTATTGCAGATAAAGGCGATATGAGAAAACTATTTTTCTCTCGCTCTTCCTTACTGCTATTGCAGAGGTAGGCACATACAAAGAATACTGTAGGGGTGGGTGTGTGTGGGTTCTATTCCTACCCACCCAAATGGCCTTCCAATCACACCGTGTCAATACAATATTGACCAGATGTGACGGCCAAATTAAATAGTGAACTCTGTTCACATAAACGCCCAGTGGGTGCGCGGCACAATTCCCACCCACGGGATAATTAAATAACCTTCTATTGAAGGACAAACCAGTGCTAAGAGCCTCACGGACGAAGCACTTTAAACAAATTATTCAATTCAATTCAATAGGAATTAGTCAGTTCGCTCCAATAAGAATTGAGAAGAGATAGAACTCCGTACGGCCAGACGACAATTGGTGGCAGACTCAGATTTTGGAAATCAAGGAAATCTTAAGATAGCTTAAATCTTAAGATAGCTTCAAAGGAAGCTTTCGGGTGACGTTGAAGAGAATTCCGGGGAAATTTCGGGTGACGTTGAGAGAATTCCGGGTGACGTTGAGAGAATTCCGGGGGAATTTCGGATGACGTGGAAAGAATTCCGAGTGAATTTGAGAGATACCGAGTGAATTTCGGGTGACCTCAAGAGATACCGTAGAAGAGGAAACGGAAGTAGAGATAGAAGAGGAAACGGAAGTAGAGATAGGAGAGGAAACGGAAGTAGAGGAATCGGAAGGAGAGAAAGACGAAAGGAGACTTATTTAGATGAGTAACACTCAGGAAGGGAAAATATTCCTCACACTGAAATCAAATGATGATCTAGAGATCATTGGGTCAAGAGTGACGTTGATTGCTTAATATCTTTAAAATTTTCATTTATTAAATTGTTGTTTAAATTTCATCTTTGTATTTCTTTTAATTTAACTGTCGGCATTGCTGACTGGGGGTTCGTAGCCATATATAATATATTGTCCAGAAGTAAACATTCTGAATGCGGACCAGGGGAACTTCCTCATAATTCTTTAAAGTATATAGGAAGAACCCCACTCCTACTAAACGGCACTTCACATATATATATATATATATCTGTGTGTGTGTGTGTGTGTGTGTGTGTGTGTGTGTGTGTGTGTGTGTGTGTGTTGATAACTTGCAATCCAAATGAATAACACAAACCCGCCTCCATTTAGAGTTACTGACTTAATGTGCTTCATTGGAAGACTCCATTTAGAGTTACTTCATTAGTGTGCTTCATTGGAAGACTCCATTCAGAGTTACTGTGTTATTGTTCTTAATTGGAAGACTCCTTTTAGAGTTACTTCATTAGTGTGCTTCATTGGAAGACTCCATTTAGAGTTACTGCATTAATGTGCTTCATTGGAGGATTCACTTCCTTCAATATTAAGGATCAACTTAGATGTGGGACGAATCTTTTATTATTCATGCAAATATATGCACCAATAAATAGTTTCTCTGTCCAATAAATAACTAATACATTATAATTGATTTAAGAATGTAACATTTTTGTTGAATGAATGGGTCGGGATTCTCCATCTATTTTTTTAAAAAATGTTTTAACTTCAGAATTTGTATCAAACAGTTCATAAGGGAGGGGGACATGATTTTTTATACCATCCAATACGCTTTTTTGGTTTTTGATTGACAGAACTAAACATGAATGAATAATACCACTACATACCTGAATTTATACAAGGTGATGTTGTATAATCCTCACTGGATTCCTTTCATTAAGATAAGTACCTATACTGCCTGGTCCAATTTATCTAAGATCTGTGTTGTGTTGTCATATTGTGCTGTGGGGGTATAGGTATTTCTTATAGTGATTTATTGAGTGGTAGGGGTATAGTTATATGTTGAATTGGCATATTGACGGGTAGGGGTATAGTTATATGTTGTATTGGTCTATTAAGTAGTAGCGGTATAGTTATGTGCTGTATTGGTATTTTGATTGGTAGGGGTATAGTTATGTACTGTATTGGTATTTTGATTGGTAGGGGTATAGTTATGTTCTGTATTGGTATAATGAAGTGTAGGGGTACAGTTACGTTTTGTATTGGTATAATGAGTGGTAGAGGTATAGTAATATGTTGTATTGGTATTTTGATTCTTAAGGGTTTAGTTTAGTGTTGAATTGGAATATTCAGGGGAAGGGGAATAGATATGTGGTGTATTGGTATATTGAGGTAAAGGGGTATAGTTATGTGTTGCATTGGCATATTGAGTGGTGGCGGTATAGTTATGTGTTGTATTGGTATATTGAGTGGTAGGGGTATAGTTATGTGTTGTATTGGCATATTGAGTGGTGGGGGTATAGTTATGTGTTGTATTTGTATATTGAGTGGTAGGGGTATAGTTATGTGTTGCATTGGTATATTGAGGGGTAGGGATATAATTATTTCCTATTGTGGTATACTCAGTTGGTATATTGAGTGGTAGGGGTATTGTTATGTGTTGTATCGGTGTATTGAATGTTAGGGGTATATTTATGTGTTGTATTGGTATATTGAGGTAAAGGGGTATAGTTATGTGTTGTATTGACATATTGAGTGGTGGGGGTATAGTTATGTGTTGTATTGACATATTGAGTGGTGGGGGTATAGTTATGTGTTGTGTTGGTCTATTGAACGTTGGGGGTATAGTTATTTCTTTTATTGGTATTTTGAGGGGTAGTGGTATAGTTATTTCTTATTGTGGCATATTGAGGTGTTGGGGTATAGTTATTTCTTATAGTGGTATATAGATTGGTAGGGATATAGTCATATGTCGCATTAGTATATTGAGATGTAGGGGTATAGTTATGTGTTGTATTTTGCATATTTTGAATATTGAATGTTGCGAGTATAGTTATTTTTTATAGTGGTATATTGAGATTTAGGGGTATTGTTATATGGTGTATTGGTATCTTGAGTGGTAGAGCTATAGTTATATGTTGTATTGGTATATTGAGATGTAGTGGTATAGTTATTTCTTATGGTGGTTTATTGAGTGGTATGCCTAAAATTTTTGTTTTATATTCAGTGCCAGGGGTATAGTTATCTGTTGTATTATATATTGAGAGGTAGGGGTATATTTGTATGTTGTATTGGTATATTAAGAGGTAGTGGTATGGTTATGTGTTGTATTGGTATATTGAGAGGTAGGGGTATAGTCATGTGTTGTATTGGTATATTGAAGGCTAGGGGTATAGTTAAGTGTTGTGTTTGTATATTGAGTTGTAGGGCTATAGTTATATGTTGTATTGGTATATTGAGGGGTACAGTAATGTGCTATATTGGTTTATTGAGGGGTAGGGGTATAGTTATGTGTTGTATTGGTATATTGAGTGGTAGGGGTATAGTTATGTGTTTAATTGGTATATTGAGTTGTAGGGCTATAGTTATATGTTGTATTGGTATATTGAGGGGTACAGTAATGTGCTATATTGGTATATTGAGGGGTAGGGGTATAGTTATGTGTTGTATTGGTATATTGAGTGGTATGGTTATAGTTATGTGTTGTATTGGTATATGGAGAGGTAGGCATATGGTTATGTGTTGTATTTGTATATTGAGGTGTAGGGTTATGGTTATATGATAGTTATATGATGTATAGTGGCAGAGGACTAGTTACGTATTGTAATCCTGTATTTAGGGGTAGGGTTCTATATATGTGTTGTATTCCTATATTGAGGGGTAGTGGTATTGTAATGTGCTGTATTGGTTAATTGAGCCTTCAGGGCATAGTTATGTGCTGTATTGGTATATTGAGTGGTAGGTGTATAGTGACTTGTTTTATTGGTATATTAAGGGGTAGAGGTATAGTTATCTTTTCTATTGGTATAATGAGTGGTACTGGTATAGTTATTTGTTGTATTGGTGTATTGAGGGGTATGGGTATAGTTATGTGTTGTATTGGTATATTGAGTGGTAGGGGTATTGTTATTTCTTATAGTGGAATATTGAGGGTCGTGGTATAGTTATTGCATTGGTATATTAAGTAGTATGGGTGTAGTTATTTGATGTATTGGTGTATTGAATCTTATCGGTATAGGTATTTGTTTTGGTATATTGAGTGGTAGGGGTATAGTTATGTGTTTTATTTGTATATTGAGGGGAAGGGGTATAGTTATGTGCTGTATTGGTATATTGAGCGGTAGGGGTGTAGTTATGTGATGTATTGGTATATTGATTGGCAGAGGTATAGTTAAGTGTTTTAATGGTATTTTGAGGTGCAGGGTTTTTTGTTATTTCTTATAGTGGTATATTGAACGTTAGGGGTAAAGTTATTTGTTGTATTGGTACATTGAGGGGTAGGGGTATAATTATGTTTTGTATAGGTATGTTGAGTAGTAATGGTATAAGCAAGTGTTGTATAGGGTATTTTCAGGTGTAGGGGTATATCTTTTCCTTATCGTGGTATATTGAGGGGTAGAATTATAGTAATGTATTTTTTTGGTATATTGAGAGGTAGGGGTATAGGTACATGTTTTATTTATATATTGACGGGTAGGGGTATAGTTATTTCTTATAGTGGTATATTGAGGGGTATGTGTATAATTATGTGTTGAATTGGTAGATTGAGGTGTTGTAGTATAGTTATGTGTTGTATTGGTATATTGAGAGGTAGGGGTATAGTTATATGTTATATTGGTATATCGAGGGGTAGGGGAACAGATATGAGTTGTACGGGTGTATTGTGTGTTTTCTATTGGTATATTGAGTGTTAGGGGTATATATATGTTTTATATTGGTATATTGAGCTGTAGATGTATAGTTATGTGTTGTATTGGTATATTGAGTGGTAGTGGTATAATTATGTGCTACATTGGTGCTAGGCGTATAGTTATATGTTGTTTATGTATACTGAGGGGTAGGGTTTTAGTTATGTGCTTTAGGGGTATAGATCTGTGTTGTGTTTGTATATTGAGGGGTTGGGGTATAGTTATTTCTTTTAGTGGATTATTGATTTGTAGGGGTAAAGTTTTATGTTGTATTGGTATATTTAGGGGAAGGGGTATACTTTTGTGTTGTATTGTTCTATTGAGTGTTTTTTTTTTTAGGGGTTAACGTCATTTTTCAGAACACGATATTCTGTACATGTCGGCCAGTATTATTGGTGGAGGAAGAACCCAGGAAGAAATCCTCGGAAAGAACCATCCTACTGTCAAGCTTTCTCACATAGCTACATTAGCTGAATCTTAGACTCAAAACCGTGCAGATAGTGGTGAGACAGCAGTGATCCATAACGGAAAGCGGTTTAGACCACTCGGCCACTCCTAGCCCCTTTTGAGTGGTAGCGGCATAGTTAACTGCTGTGTTGGTATATTGAATGGCAGTTGTATAGTTTTGTGTTGTATTGGTATATTGAGTGGCAGGGGTTTAGATTTGTGTTGTATTGGTATATTCAGGGGTAGGGGTATAGCTATTTCTTATAGTGGTGTATTGAGGTGTAGGGGTATAGTTATTTGTTGTATTGGTATATTGAGGTGTTGGGGAATAGTTATGTGTTGTATTGGTATTTTGAGGTGTAGGGGTATGATTATATTTTAAAGTGGTATATTGAGGTGTAGGGTTATAGTTATTTGTTGTATTGGTGTATTGAGGTGTATGGGTATGATTATATTTTAAAGTGGTATATTGAGGTGATGGGGTATAGTTATGTGTTGCATTGATGTATTGAGGTGTATGGGTATAGTTATTTGTTGTATTGGTATATTGAGGTGTTGGGGTATGATTATGTTTTAAAGTGGTATTTTGAGGTGTAGGGGTATGATTATATTTTAAAGTGGTATATTGAGGTGTAGGGGTATAGTTATTTGTTGTATTGGTATATTGAGGTGAAGGGGTATGATTATATTTTAAAGTGGTATATTGAGGTGTAGGGGTGTAGTTATTTGTTGTATTGGTATATTGAGGTGAAGGGGTATGATTATCTTTTAAAGTGGTATATTGAGGTGTAGGGGTGTAGTTATTTGTTGTATTGGTATATTGAGGTGTAGGGGTATAGTAATGTGTTGTATTGGTATATTTAGGTGTATTATGTCTTATAGTGGTATATTGAAATGTATAGGTGCATAGTTAGGTGTTGTATTGGTGTGTAGTGATGTAGGGTATAGTTATGTGCTGTATTGGTATATTGAGTGGCAGGGATATACTAATTTCTTATAGTGGAATGGTGAGGTGTAGGTGTATAGTTATGTGTTGTATTGGTATATTGTATTTTAAGGGTATAGTTATATATTCTAGTGGTATATTGAGTGGTTGGCGTATATGCATGTGTTGTATTGGTATATTGAGGTGTAGTGGTATAGTTATGTGGTTTTGTGATATTGATTAGTAGGGGTATTGGTTTGTGTTGTATTGGAATAATGAAGGGTAGGGGTATAGTTATTTCGTATAGTAGTATACTGAGTTCTAGTGGTATAGTTATGTGTTGTATTGGTAGATTGAGGTGTTCTCGTATAGTTATGTGTTGTATTGGTGTATTGAGTGGTAATGTTATTGCTATTTCTTACAGTGGTATATTTAGTTCTTGTCGTATAGTTTTGTGTTGTATTGGTATATTGAGAGGTAGGGGAATAGTTACATGGTATATTGATATATTGAGGGGTAGGGATACAGTTATGTGTTATATTGGGATATTGAGTGGTAGGGGTAGAGTTTTGTGTTGTATTGGTATTTTGAGTGATAGGGGTATAGTTATATGTCGTATTGGTATATTGAGGTGTAATTATAGGTATAGGTACAGTTATGTATTGTATTGGTGTATTGAGTGGTATGGGTATAGTTATGTGTTATATTGGTATATTGAGTTGTAGGGGTATAGTTATGTGTTATATTGGTATATTGAGGTGTTTGGGGTATCATTATGTGTTGTATTGGTATATTGAGTGGTAGGGGTATAGTTATGTGCAGTATTGGTATATTGATTGGTTTTGGGGTATAGTTTTATGTTGCATTGGTATATTGATTTATAGAGGTATAGTTATGTTATATTGGTATATTGTGTTGTAGGAGTATAATTATGTATCATATTGGTATATTTAGTGGTAAGGGTGTAGTTATGTGTTGTAGTGGTATATTGAGTGTTAGGGGTATAGTTACATGCTGTATTGGTATATTGAGTGGCTGTGGTATAGTTCTGTGTTACATTGGTATATGTTGTGTTAGGGGTATAATTATTTCTTGTATTGGTATATTGAGTGGTAGGGAGATAATTATTTCTTGTAGTGGTATATTGAGTTGTAGTGGTGTAATTAGGTGTAGAGGTATAGTTATGTTCTGCATTATTATGCATATCTGGTCAAAAATATACTCTGGTTTCACTGCCGTGTACAATACAATACATAATTATACCACTATCAATACACCAATACAATACACAACTACTCCACTATCGATATACCAATTCAATACACATCTATAACCATACCTATCCATACTTTAGTATAATTCATAACTAGACCCCTACCTCCCGATACACCGATACAATACCTAACAATACAACTAACTTGTCACGGAATTGTGTATGACTGCTATCAATATGTATATGTGGTCACAAATGTACTCGGGTTTCGCTGCCGTGTACAGTGGCACCCAAGGGTGGTATATTATTTATCGGCTCTAATTATTTCTAAATAATGAGCGCGACTCAACCCATGCTGCATGTGCAATTTACCTACAGTTTAAATCACAGTACCTAGCTGTGCATATCTGTCACAGCTAGTGTTTATTATAGAGCAAATTATCTGTACATTACAACGAGTCTTGTCAGGAAGCTAACCTCTTTACGGGAGTAGAATCATCAGCTGTAGAACAGCCTTGTGTATGGTTGGGTGCTGCCTTATATATATGTTTGGGTGATGTGAAGTCGCAGAACTCGGTGTGGTTTCATGTGATGTATATGCGGTGTCTGGTGATGTTTGCTCGGAGGAGTGTGCTCGTGATCTCGATGCGAGGGACCAAGGCTTTGCGACCATTGGGTCTGTGTTGAATGTGAGGGCTCTAGAGGGATCCTTTGACAGACATAGAGGAGTGGACCATGCATAATGAATTCTTGACCATTGACTATTGCGTGTGGAACTGGACATATATCTTGGTTGTCAAATGTGCGCCACGATAGTTATATAATACGTGTTCCTTGTTATTGCTATTGCCATCAGAAATCGTTATATAAACTATACATTCATAATTTCACGTTTACATATCGAAATCGTTATATGAAAGATAAAATTATAAATTACATGCCTTTACATTGCTAAATCGTTATATGAATGATATAATCAAACTTGCTGGCATTTACATCTCAGTCTCGTTATATGAGCAAATATATTCGTAAATGCAAACATATACTTGTATTTTTTTATTGGGTGATATACCTGTTTATATACTGATCTGTTGGAAGAACATGAATAATATTAATTTTTTTGGGTCACTTTTCGGCATTCATAATATACATATATAAATGTCAAGGTATTCATATTTCTATATCCATGCTGGATGTATGTATGTATGTATGTATGTATGTATGTTAGTATGTATGTATGTATGTATGTATGTATGTATGTATGTATGTATGTATGTATGTATGTATGTATGTATGTGTTTAACACATTGAATAACACAAACCAGCCTCCATTTAGAGATACTGCATTAGTGTGCTTCATTGGAGGATTCACTTCCTTCATTATTAAGGATAAACTTAGATGTGAGACGAACCTTTTATTATTCATGCATTTATTTGCACCAATGAAAAGTTTCTCTGTCCAATAAATAACTAATACATTATAATTGATTTAAGAATGTAACATTTGTGTTGAATGAATAGGTCGTGATCCTGCACCTACTTTGTAAAAAAATGTTTGAACGTTTAAAATTGGTATCAAACAGTCCATAAGGGGTGGGTGGGGGCATATTTTATGTACCATCCCATACACTCATTTGGTTTTTGATTGACAAAACTAAACATTAATGAATAATACCACTGCATACCTAAATTTTGATTGACAAAACTAAACATGAATGAATAATATCACTGCATTCCTAGATTTATGATGGTGTTGTATAATTCTTACTGGATTCCTTTCATTAAGTTAACTACCTATATTTTCATTATGGACATATACTGTACAGATCGCAAAAGCCAATTTATCAACTGTAAGTCACAAAGGACTTGGACTGCCAGTAAACATCTAAAACTAACTGATATTGGTCATTGTATGCTTATTTTACATATCTGGCTAGCAGGATGATTAATTGTACTAGACATACAAATGGTTGAAACCCATGCCAGCACACTGAAACGTTCCTAATACAAAACTTGTACATGTGTACGTATTCCTCCTGCATGAAATACATGTTCATGTAAATGTGCAATTATTTTCCTAATTTAAGAACATATTCATTTATGGCACACAATTCCGAGACTGGTTTTTGAGCTTATATACATGTACCATTCAAACATCATTATTGTCAAATTGTTCTTTCAAATGAAACACATTCATATTATGTCTCACTTGTGGATATTTTGTTTGATTCTAGTCTTTGTTCAATTATTTCTATCCTGCTATACAAGGTGTGGATCATGCTAAGGTAGGACGCATCTGGAACTTGAGTCTGCTGAATTTCCATTGATATTTCATTCTTAAATTTGGTGTCTACACATTGCTGACTGAGTGATTTTAGTGTTGAGCTGATGTCACTCCAACAAGTGTGGAAGTCACTTGCATTCATTTTGCAGGATTTTGTATGCCCATACAATTTATTCCTGTTGTCTCGCAGACTTTTTATCAGATTCTTTTCTTGGTGGCCCAAAGATGGCATGATGTTATTAAAAAGAGCCGATAGTAGGGTGATGTCATAGTCAGTCAGGTTTGTAGGATCCCCAGTTGCTAGAAACATGATGTCCATCTGGGACACATTCAACACTTTTTTCTTGAGAAGGCTGTTGATTTTACTCCTGTTGTTGGCAAGATGCTGATCCAGTGTGCAGGTGGGAGTGACCATGTCATGGAAAAGTTGTCTCAGGACCTTTGATCCAACATCATTCAACAGATATGCAATGCACATGAACCTGTCTTTGTCACTGATTGGTGCCGATGGCATGGGACCTGCAGACACTGTAAACAGAATAATTCGGGTTACTTTTTGAACGGTCTAATATTATTAAATCAGGTCACATCAAGGGATAAAACCACTTTCCCATTTGCAATACTAAGTAATATGAAAAGACAGTACTGGATATGTATTCTGTTATTAGTCTTTAACACCAGATTTAGTAATATGAGACATATTCTTTTATTAGTTTGTAACACAGGATTTAGTTTGATGAAATATATTCTGTTATTAGTCTTTAACATCGGATTTAGTAAGATGAGATGTATTCTGTTATTAGTCTTTAACATCGGATTTAGTAAGATGAGATGTATTCTGTTATTAGTTTTTAACACCGAATTTAGTAAGATGAGATGTATTCTATTAATAGTCTTTAACATCGGATTTAGTAAGATGAGATGTATTCTGTTATTAGTCTTTAACACCGGATTTAGTAAGATGAGATGTATTCTGTTATTAGTTTTTAACACCGAATTTAGTAAGATGAGATGTATTCTATTAATAGTCTTTAACACCAGATTTTGTAAGATGAGATGTATTCTGTTATTAGTCTTTAACACCGGATTTAGTAAGATGAGATGTATTCTGTCATTAATCTTTAACACCGGATTTAGTAAGATGAGATGTATTCTGTTATTAGTCTTTAACACCGGATTTGGTAAGATGAGATGTATTCTATTAACAGTCTTTAACACCGTATTTAGTAAGATGAGATGTATTCTATCAATAGTCTTTAACACCGGATTTTGTAAGATGAGATGTATTCTGTTATTAGTTTTTAACACCGGATTTAGTAAGATGAGATGTATTCTGTCAGTAGACTTTAACTCCGGATTTAGTAAGATGAGATTTATTCAGTAGTTTAAAGCATTCATCTTATTTATATAATTGGGCGCTTTAATTTCTCTGGCACAATTAGCTTATAAGTTTTTACAATGATACAGAATAAATTAAACTATCTAATAGTTGTTATTTTCTCAATATAAAACACCATGTAACTAACTGACAGTTATTTTTAAAACACCATAAATATTAATTAGTTACATGGTGTTTGATATTGAGAAAATAACTGACAGTTAGTTACATGGTGTTTTGTATTGAGAAAATAAAAACTGTAAGATAACTTAAGTTATACTGTATCATTGTATTTCATCATGTAAAATTATAAGTTAATTGTGCCGGAGAAACTAAAGCTCCCAATTATATAAATAATATGAATGCTTTAAACTATTGAATTTCATTTGTGTATACAAACATCCAAATAAGTGTTATCCAGGTTTTAATATGCAAACTGAAAGTGGTTTTGATGCACTAAAATGCATTTATGCATACAAACAAAATATCTGTTGTCCAGGTTTTACTATGCAAATTGATAGAAGTTTTAATGTACTAAAATGCATTTATGCAAACAAAGATCCAATGTAATAATATCTGATCTAAAGCATATATGTCACTCCTAGTTCCAGTTTGTTAAAATATTAACAGCATGTAAGGATAAAATAGATAGACTTTATTAAGAACAGATTTCTCTCATACCAATTGTAACTTTATGTCAAACAGCATACAAGAATAAACCATATAGACTTTATGAAGAACAGATTACTGTCATACCAATTCCTACTTACTGTCCAACAAAAGACATACTTACAGGCATCACTATCTCCAGATTGTTCCTGAAATTATAACAAATCACATTTTGACTAACAGGTTGCGGTAAACATTTTATATTTGTTGTATTATATACACATTGTTACAGGTTGTTGTATGCATTGGCTACCTGTTGTATTATATATCAAATGTATGTAATAAAGGAATATAATAATATTGATATTTTTGTCTTGGTTTTAATGTTGTTAACAATAAACAGTTGAAAATTATAACAACCTGACCAACTTTATGGAGATATAATTTCTTTAAATTTAATTAAAGTTTGTTGACCAGATTTGGATAAGAAACGATTTTTAGGTGTAACTAATTTTATTAATTTGGGCCAAATTTGAAAATGGATTGGCATCATTTGTACAGCTGTGAAAAGACTTTAATGCCAGGATGCTTTCTTCCTTGTTTTGGTCTGAAAACAGTTTATCAGTTTCTGAGAATTGAATATATATCAATTTGTAATCAATGGAAGGAAAATTGACCTAATAGCCAAGGGAGATCAATGGCCTTATTACCTCGGGAGGTAACTTCGTTTTATTGCCAGGGAAGGTCACGTGGCCTTTTTTGCCTGGTTAGGTGGGTTGGCTTTATTGCCAGGGAAGAACCGTAAGCTGTTTTGATAAAACATATGTAAGTCATTTTTAATCAATGAAAGGGAAACTGCATTTGACAGCTGTTGTATTATACATCAAACATATGAAATACAGTAAGATAATAATCTTGACATTATTCTTTACCACAGAGTAATGTTTATTTCTCAGCAGTATGAGACAAAATTCAAATTAAAATCATGATATAGCATTATTTTCGAATACATCATCATTGTGCCAAAATACAAATGTAAAAAATTTCTAATTCTGTCTGATATCTAACAGTCTTCTGATCAGTTCCACCCATTCAGTGCTAGAGACTTGGTTAATATTTGGAATTCATTTATGAGAGAAAGCAAAATGTCACAATCTAACTGACATTATATAACATAGAGTACATAATACTCTGAATTTGTAAGTGTTAAATTCAGTCTCTTATAAAACTTCATATACACCTAATTTTTTAGCACTAACCTGATCTTCGAACCAGAAATCCAAAACTTTGCACGACTCTATCATGTTGTCATGAAACTCGCAGTGTACTTCTGCAGTTGTTTCAAGTCTGGATACAGGAATCAGGCTGTTGATACTGACACCATTGTATTCAGGACATTGTATAAAGTACTCGAACTTCAGACCCTTGCCCAGGTATCCAATAATCTTGAGGAGGTGTCTGGTTAAGAACTTTCTCACCTCAATGCACAGCTTTGAAGATGGAGTCTTGTCCTTGATTCCCATTCTTGTGACTCTCAGAAAGATCACATGCTCTCTAAAATGTAGGGTCAGTTTGTGCTGTTCGTCCAGCTTAGAAACGCAGCAGCCACAAAAGATCAGATTCTCTTCTATATGCTCTTTCTTCTTTTTGGCAACTGGCCAGTGAGCAATGCTGGCAGCAACAAGTCTGTGAAATATTGCACTGGGTAGGAAGTTACCTGTGAAGACATAGCACAGTACTGGTGAACTCTGGATCTGACTATTCGGTTTTGGACTGATGATTTCCTCTGGCGTTTTTTCCTGAAGCATGCATGGAACAAGGAAGTAACGCTCCTCCTGTTTAAAAAATATATTCATTCTTAATGAGGATACAAGGCATATATTACATTTTTTAGTTAGATATAATATAAAGTACACCAGCGTGAAAAAATTACTTAAACTTACTGATACCAATGAGGACCATTGATTTTCATTTCATTTAAAAAATGTGTGATAAAAAAATAATGCAAGTGCCAACGCTTGTTTAAGATAACTACTGCCATCGTCTCAAAAAGGTATCAATTCATCAAACAAACTTGTCTTGCTAGGTGGATAAACCGTTTTACACTCTTATATTTTTCAGAAGAATAAAACAAGTAACCAAATAAATAATACAATGCTTTTTTGAGAAAAAAGTTACCAGATAAATAATACAATGGTTTTTGAGAAAAAAGTAACCAAATAAATAATACATTGTTTCATGAGAAAAAAGTAACCAAATAAATAAAACAATGTTTTATGACATAAAAAGTAACCTAATAAATAATACAATGTTTCATGAGAAAAAGTAACCAAATAATAATAATAATAATAATGAGGACTTTGTATAGCGCCTAATCTTTCGAAGCTCTTAGCGCTTTACACCATAACTAATTATATGACACACTGCAGAAAAACAAATGACAAAAACAATGAAATTGCAAAACAAAAAAAAACATGCTGAAAACATATAAGATACAAAACATGATTAGGTCGCTAAGTTTGTCCCTGAAGTCGAAATAGGTGAGTCTTGAGAGCACTCTTAAAAGGGACCACCATGTCTTTGTGTCTAATTTCAATGGGCAATTCGTTCCATGTCGCAGGGCCCTGGCGTGCAAACGAACGTTGTCCATATGACTTTGTTTTCACCTTGGGAACAATGAGTATACGATTATCAGAAGAAAAGCGTAACGATCTATCTAGTGTATACACATGGGTGAGGCTGGATAGGTATGTTGGACTAGAGTCTGTCATTGAAATATAGCACAGAGAACAAATTTTGTGTTTGATTCTGTATCGAATTGATAGCCAGTGTAGGGAACAGAGCAGTGGTGAGGTGTGCTCCGATCGAGATACTCTAAAGATGATCCGAGCCGCTGTGGTTTGAAATTTTTTGAAGTTTCTGGAGTAAATAATTTGATGAAACAGACATAATTGAGTTACAATAGTCCAGTCTTGAAAGTACTAATGAACATACAAGTGTTTTTGTGGCATCAACTGGAAGATATTTACGAATGGAACTGATGCGTCTCAATTCAAGATATGCAGCCCTGCAGATGTTCATGACATGTTGGTGCAATGTGAAAGCACTGTCTAGAGTAACGCCTAGATTTCATACTGACTGTGAGAATTTAATGTTGGTGTTGCTGATATTTATTGTCTGAGGTAAAGGATGTGAATGAGAAAGTCTTTGTGTTGTGATCAGAATAGCCTCAGTTTTATCATCATTCATCTGCAGCTTGTTATATGTCGTCCATGATTTCACATCTGATATGCAATTCTCTACTCCATGGATGGTAGCATCAAATTCAATTGGGTGGCTAGACTTGTATATTTGGGTGTCATCAGCGTACAATTGGTGCGACACTGGGTGATGATCTATGACACTTGAGAGCGGCTGAATGTACAGAATGAAGAGAATAGGTCCAAGAACAGACCCCTGTGGAACACCACAACATACGTCAACTGGGCTGGAGTGTATTCCATTTGCATATATAATTTGTGTCCTGTTCACTAAGTAGGACTTGAACCACTGTAAGGTTATATTATGAATGCCAAATTCATGCTGGAGACAGTGCAGTAATATATCATGATCTATTGTGTCAAATGCTGCAGATAAATCTAGGAGAGTGAGGACTATAATCTTTCCAGTATCCAAAGCAGAGAGAATGTCACTAAATACTTTCAGAAGAATAGTTTCCGTACCGTAGCAAGAGTTATATGCAGACTGTACATTGATAAAAAGACTGTTTGAATTCAAATGAGATGTACGTTTAGTTAGAACAACCTTTTCTAAGATTTTTGACATGAATGGGAGATTAGAAACTGGGCGGTAGTTCTTTAAATCCTTATGGTCCAGTGTTGGTTTCGTCAGCAGTGGCTTTACGATGGCAGTTTTGAAAAATGATGGGAATTCCCCTGATGAGAGAGAGATATTAATAACATCAGTTAGTGAAGGCAATATTGGGTCTAAGCACTCAAGCATCAGTGATGTCGGAATTGGAATAAGTTCACAAGACGTTGATGCACATTTCGTCACGATTGTCCGTACTAAATCTATAGAAACAGGTTCAAATGCTCCTAACGGTTGTCGCTGAAATTCTGCATCATAACTGTATGGTGACGAATCAGTTGAAATTGTGTTGTCAAGCGAATCTCCAATGGTTTGAACTTTGTCGTCGAAGAAATTTGCAGATTGATCTGGTAGGTCTAGTGGAGAGAAGGTTGTTGGAAGTGGTGTACATTTGTTCCTTGATATTAGTTTATTAGTTATCTTGAAGAGCTCTTTGCAGCTGGAACTCTCCTTGATCTTAGTACTGTAGTGGGATGATTTGGCTAAATGGACTATGTTTGTGACGTTCTTTTTAGCGGCTTCGTATATTTTGTTTATATATAGTGAGTCTGGTGGAACGGCAAAGCCTCTCTGCGTTTCGGCGATGTCTTTTAGCAGTGCGAAGCTGGTCCCTAACACTGCTCTACCGGGGAGAAGACTTTCTTGTTGAAACTCTGCATTTGGTGGCTGGGGCATGTTTTTCAAGCAATGAACGCAGGCAGTTATCAAGTTGTTCCGCTGTTGGGTGTCAGAAAGTTGTTAGGTTTTCTTGGATGTCATGCATGAATTTGGTTATATTTATCATACGGAGGTTTCTCTTAGTAGCAAATAGAGGAGGGCTAGGGACTGATACGTCGAGATGGCATACAATGCAGAGGTGATCCGATGCAAGTTCATGGGATACAAGGGTTAATTGCTGAATATTATCGTCAGGTCTATAAAGAAACCAGTCTAAAATGTGACCAAGTCTATGGGTAGGTTGATTAACTGACTGTTTAAGATTGAAAACATGAATGGAATCTAGGAGTTTTGACGTGTTTGGTTTACCAGGACAGTCATAGTGAAAGTTGAAATCTCCAAGAATAATTAGGTTCCCACCTATCGAATTTCCATACTCTAGAAGATTTGGAAACTGCTCCAAAAAGAGAGATTCAGTCAGCTTGTTCTTTCTACTAGGAGGACGACGGTAGAGACAGAAAAAATGGACTGACCTTTGTTCCATTGTGAGCATTGTTTGGACTAGTTCAAACGATGTGAGGCAGAAGTTGAAGGTTGTGATGTACTTGAAGCATTTGATCATATAATTCTTTGTAATTACAGCAATTCCACCTCCGCGAGAGTTGCGGGGCAACGACTTGTTGGAGTCATCGCTGGGTGTTAAATCCGCACACTTACATTCATCACCTTCCGAATGTAACCAAGTCTCTGTCAGGAAAAAGACGTTAATATTCTGGTCGTTGATAAAATTAACAATTTCTGTGCGCTTTTGCGGTGATCCTACTGATTGAGCGTTGTATAATGCAATACACAACGGTTGACGATTTAAGAGGAATTTGAACCAGGTTATTAAAATTAACGGCCGAAATTTTAAGTTGTTTATCCGTAATGGGCGAAAGGGAGATAACTGGAATCCTTCTTCCTGTTCTATGCCGGCCGGCTTTGAAAGAAATAATGCAATGTTTCATGAGAAAAATGTAACCAAATAAATAATACAATGTTTCATGACAAAAAAGTAAACAAATAAAAAATACAATGTTTCATGATAAAAAAGTAACCAAATAAATAATACAATGTTTCATGAGATGTAAAAATCATGATGTTCATACATTGATTGAAAAGAACAAGATGATTTAATTAAGCATAATATATCATGCATGCACTGCTCGGATGGCTAGTGGTTGGAGCATCAGCTCCAGACACAGGATGTAGCTGGCTCGAACCACGGCCAAGTCATGCCAAACACTTTTAAAAATTGGGACTTTGCAAGACTTTCAGTATTGCTACATGTCTGAGGCAAGATGCCTCAGTGTTAGACATCATTGTTGACTGCTGCACTGCATACAGCATAATCATCTGACTGAAAGTTACTAAAGCTACGTTAAAAATTCAAACCTCAAACATCAACACACTATCATTCATGCATTTCAACTGGTCATGAGCAGCTGTAGATAGGACTTATTTGAATGATCTGTCATCAGCAACACAAAGACTAGATCTAAACAAGACTGTTCTCTTTTAATTTCATTGCCAAGTTCCTTTTCATTTGTTTACTTGTTTAAGGAATTCTCTTTCTTTCCCTCAACTCTTTACACAATGTTTGACATGTTTTAATTGGTGATTTCCCATTTTAACTTCATTCATTTTTATCCTCATAGTTCTTTCTCTCCCTAATTTACCACAAAGAATACCGATGTGTAACCTAGAGACCTATTATGACTGTTAAACACCTGAGCATAATAACATTAAATCTAAACGTTATTCACCATAATTTGATACATATTTACCATTTTTGTATAATAAAATGTGCTGAAGATTATAAGCTTATGGCCAGGGTTTTATCATTTCCTTCTACATTTTACCTCTTGTAATCTCGAACCACAAAGTCAAAATGTCTTTAAACAACGAAGTTTTTAAATTTCCTTTCTTACAAAATTATATTGTCATTGGGACTAAGACAATTTTGGAATGAGCTATAGGACCCTCTCAGCCGTCTATCCACTTTGGTTTGTGAGAACTGTGACATTAACTGTGAGAGCTTTGATAGAATACATTTTAGAGATTTGTGTGCAGTGAGTGGCCCTTGGTTCTTTTTGTTAATTTTTGTACTCTCTTGTATTGACACAGTGGTGTGGGATGGAGTGAAATTGGTCTCTAAGATGGCTTGTTCACAGACTTCTTTAACCTGGTATTAAACAGAAGGTTCGAGGATAAAGTCTGTGCTCTTAGTTTGGCTGTATGGTGGTCCTTCAGGAATATACAGGTAAAGAGCAATGAGCTGCGTTCCACCTATTGCAAATTGTAGCTGAATTTATGGCATTGGCCAAAGTGTATTGAATTGCTCTGTTCAGTATTCGGTCTATTCTTGAGACCAACTCTCATGTATTCTTGAGACCGACTCCCATATAATTTTGAGACCAACTCCCATGTAAATCTTGAGACCGACTCCCATGTATTCTTGAGACTGACTCCCATGTATTCGTGAGATTGACTCGCATGTATTCTTGAGACTGACTCCGATGCATTCTTGAGACTGACTCCCATGTATTCTTGAGACTGACTCCCATGTATTCTTGAGACTGACTCCCATGTATTCTTGAGACTGACTCTCATGTATTCTTGAGACTGACTCCCATGTATTCTTGAGACTGACTCCCATGTATACTTGAGACTGACTCCCATGTATTCTTGAGACTGACTCCCATGTATTCTTGAGACTGACTCTCATGTATTCGTGAGACTGACTCCCATGTATTCTTGAGACTGACGCCCATGTATTCTTGAGACTGACTTCCATGTATTCTTGAGACTGACTCCCATGTATTCGTGAGACTGACTCCCATGTATTCGTGAGACTGACTTCCATGTATTCTTGAGACTGACTCCCATGTATTCTTGAGACCGACTCTCATGTATTCTTGAGGTATTCGGAGTGGGAGGAGATAACCTATGTTCCGCCTGTTGGAACATGGCTATAGAGACAAAAATCTAATCTGGCTTTGTCATCCCCAAAGTGGCGACATCACTTTCAAAGGTTGGGGTTAAAAACTGGTGTCTGGCTAAGTAAGAACTGCCAACAAACTGATGATAATAGAGCAATCAGAATATCTACAACACTCCCAGACCATAGAAGTAATTGAAGTCAGACTCTTCTTTTCCATCGTAAATTCAACAGATGCTGCAGCTCTAGTCCAGGTTTTTGATAGAGTTTGATTAAAAGGAGGAAAAACTCTGCAGGGTTAAAGGTAGAAAATGTCCTCAATGGAGGCTCCAAAGGCTGAATCTTAATGTACCATTGTATAGTATAGAACAGATGACAGCACTGG